>BQNB010041359.1:0-37723 GCA_026074375.1 Tanacetum coccineum
CCTTTGTCCTCAAGGGTAAATTGGTAATTTTCCATAGTATTATATATTATATTTTTACGTGTGTTAGATTCTACGAATCAGGTGGCAGCACTACAGGGACAGGTTACCGCACTACAGGGACAGCAGGGACCCGTTGGAGGTCCTGCACAGCCAGAGTTGCCAGAGGAGGCTGGTAGCAGTTCATAGATTAGATCATGTTATGGGCGCGCGTACATTTTGTGAGAGAAGTATGCCGTACTAAGAATTAAGGGGTTAATTCCGGCTAGTAAGGCTTTAGGTTGTTATGTATATTTGGTAACCTATGATCATTTTGATATCTGAAACATTCATGGTATGTTTTCCAATTTAGATATGGAATGGTGTATTAGGTCACGCTATAATCGAATTTGTTTATGAATAAATGTCGATATTGGTTATATCATTTGTATTACAATTCAGTGTATATTTTCACTGTGTGATATGATACCTCACACTTCGATTTATCATCGTGTATATCGATATGTCATGTCATGGTTATAGATTTAATGAAAATCTAATCGGTATTGTATTTTCTTATGAATTAAGAAAATGGCACCAAAAACGAACACAAGGTCAACACCGGTCAGCAACAACCCCAGCCCCAACAACAACCACCACCACATCGGTCACTAATGCCCAACTTCAGGCAATGATTGACCAAGGTGTCACTGCCGCTTTGGTAACACGTGATGCAAACAGGAATGGCGATGACAGCCACACTTCAAGAACGGGTGGCAGAAGGACTGAACGCATTGTTCGAGAATGCACTTACCAAGACTTTATGAAGTGCAAACCTCTATATTTCAAAGGCACTGAGGGAGTTGTTGAATTAACTCAATGGTTCGAAAGGATGGAGACTGTTTTCCGCATAAGCAACTGCCCTGTGGAAAATCAGGTTAAGTTTTCCACTTGTACTCTTCTAGCAGGTGCTCTAACATGGTGGAATTACCATGTTATGACTGTCAGTCATGATGCTGCATATGCAATGACTTGGGCCGATCTGAGAAAGAAGATAACTGACGAGTACAGTCCGAGGAACGAGATGAAAAAGCTCGAGGCTGAATTATGGAATTTTAAAGTGAAGGGTACTGATGTGATAGGGTACAACTAACATTTCCAGGAACTAGTACTGCTGTGTGTTAGGATGTTTCCAGAGGAGTTTGACAAGATTGAAAGGTACGTCGGCGGATGACCCGACATGATCCATGGAAATATTGTAGCATCAAAGCCGAAAACCATGCAAGAGGCTGTTGAAATGGCCACTAAACTGATGGATAAGAAAGTCATCACCATTGCTGAAAGACATGCTGAGAACAAAAGGAAGTTTGAAAGCACTTCCTGAAACAATCAAAACCAACAACAACAGAACAAGAGACATAACACTGGCAGGGCCTATACTGTAGGGACTGGTGAAAAGAAGCCATACGGGGGGTCTAAACCCGTATGCGCTAAATGCAACTATCACTACGACAGTCCGTGTGCTCTAAAATGCCACAAATGCAACAAAGTTGGCCATTTTGCTCGTGACTGTAGGAGTGTGGGAAATGCCAACAATGCTAACAATCAGAGGGGCACTGGGTCAGGCCAGAAACCTACTTGCTTCGAGTGTGGAGTTCAAGGACACTACAAGAGGGAATGCCCAAAGCTGAAGAACAACAAAAACCGTGGAAATCAAGTTGGTAATGACAGGGCTCCAGCCAAAGTGTATGTGGTAGGACATGCAGGGACAAACCCAGATTCCAATATCGTGACAGGTACGTTCCTTCTCAACAACCGCTATGCTTCTATATTATTTAATACTGGTGCCGATAGGAGTTTTGTGTCTACTGCATTTAGTTCCCAAATGGATATCACGCCATCTACCTTAGATCACTATTATGATGTCGAACTAGCTGACGGGAGGATAATTGGGTTAAACACTATCCTTAGGGGTTGCACATTAAATCTCCTGAACCACCCATTCAACATAAATTTAATGCCCGTAGAACTTGGTAGTTTCGATGCTATAATTGGTATGGATTGGTTGGCAAAGTACCAAGCAATCATTGTGTGTGCCGAGAAGATCGTTCGTATCCCCTGGGGAAATGAAACATTAATTGTTCACGGTGACGGAAGCAACCGGGGACACGAGGCTCGTCTGCACATTATCTCGTACTCCAAAACACAAGAATACATGCTAAAAGGATGTCCAGTCTTTTTGGCACATGTCACTACAAATGAGGTTGAAGACAAGTCGGAGAAGAAGCGACTTGAGGATGTACCAATAGTTCGAGATTTTCCTGAAGTTTTTCCTGAGGACTTGCCGGGTCTTCCTCCGACTCAAAAGGTGGAATTTCAATCGATTTAATACCTAGAGTGCAGCACCTGTACACGGGCACCTTATCGATTGGCAACCATCCTGAAATGAAGATTGTCGTAGCAACTAAAAGAACAATCTGACAAGGTTTTATAAGACCTGTTCCTCACCATGGGAGCTCCGGTCTTGTGTTGTCAAGAAGAAAGACTGGAGATACATTCTAGATGTGTATTTGATACCAGGAATTGAGATAAACTAACGGTGAAGAAACCGTTATCCGCTCCCATAAATTGATCATTATTTGATCATCTCCAGTTCAAGTGTCTACTCGAAGATACGAGCTAAGGTCCAGGTTATTATCACCAACTGAGGGGATCGATAAAGAAGATACTTCCAAAAACCACTTTCAGGACCCGTTATGGCCATTATAAATTTCAAGTTATGCCGTTTGGTTTGACCAAACGCAAAGGGAAAACTTCGTATTCATGACCTTTAATAAACTCGGTTGTGGCAAACCAATTGGATAAATTCCGTGATTGTCCTTTATTGATGATATACTTATATCAATCAAAGAAACAAGCAAGAGCACAGAAGAGCACCTAAGACTAATCGTAGAATTGCTTAAGAAAGAGGAGTTGTATGCCAAGTTTTCCAAATGTGAATTTTGGATTCCTAAAGTACAGTTCCTAGGTCACATGATTGATAGTAAGGGTATTCACGTAGATCCCGCCAATATCAAATCCATTAAAGATTGGGCATCTCCTAAGTCGCCAACGGAGATTCGTCAATTTTTTGGTCTTGCAGGGTATTACCGGAGATTCATTGAAGGGTTTTCGAAGATCGCCACACCACTGACCAAACTTACTCAGAAGAAGGTCAAGTTTATTTGGGGTGATAAACAAGAAGCAGACTTTTCACTGTTTAAAGGCAGAAAGTGTGCAGTGCACCAATCCTGGCCTTACCTGAAGGAAGCGAAGATTTTATCGCATACTGCGACGCTTCAAAGAAGGGTTTGGACGCTGTGTTAATGCAAAGAGAAAAAGTGATTGCTTATGCATCACGCCAACTGAAGATTTATGAGAAGAATTATACGACTCATGATTTGGAACTTGGAGCAGTACGTTTCTCTCTCCAGATTAAAGGCACTAACCAGTATGAAACCAGTGCACGGTGTTCACCTTTATCATAAAGAGCCTACAACACATCTTAATCAGAAAGAGTTTGAACATTGAGGCAACGTGAGTTGCCTCAGTGATTTTGATTGTGAGATCCGTTATCACGCGAAAGGCAAACGTTTTGCAATGCACTATCAAGAAGGAGAGAGAACAACCATTAAGAGTTCGATGCCTTAGTCGATGACAATTGGCTTGAACTTCCCAAACAAATCAAGAAAGCTCAACTAAGCACGAAACCCAGAGAACATCAAGAACAAAGAGTTGGAGGAATGTTTGGTTGAAAACGCTAAAAATACAGAGCCAAATTATGACGGAAAAGTTGAACCCCGTGCGGCATGGAATTTTGCCTAAATGGCAGTATTTTTTGCTACCCTGTTATGGCATTTGCGACTGAGATCATGTAACGAGTCCCCACAAATCAAAATACTTAATACTTTCGGAGTTCTGCAAGATGAACTCAAGAAGAAGAAGCTAGATTGTGCCCAATAAGAAAAGCCACATCGCCACCTATGTTAGCAAGTGTTTGACCTGTGCTAAGGTCAAGGCCGAACATCAAAGACCATCAGGATTGTTGGTACAGCCCAAGATACCTGAATGGAAATGGGACAACATCACGATGAATTTTGTCACAAAGCTCCCTAAGATGTCGCAAGGCTACGATACTATTTGGGTGATTGTGGACTGACTCACTAAGTCTGCAATTTTCACACCAATGAAAGAGACTGATCCTATGGATAAACTTGCAAGAATATACCTAAAGGAGGTTGTTACGAGGCATGGAATACCTGTTTCAATCATTTGTGATCGCGACCCGAGGTTCGCATCCAACTTCTTTCTGGAGGTCACTCCAGAATGCTTTTAGGGTACTAATCTGGATATGAGTACTGCGTACCATCCACAAACGGACGGGTAAGGTGAGAGGACAATTCAAAATCTCGAGGATATACTGCGTGCTTGCGTGATCAATTTTGGAAAAGGTTGGGTTAACTATTTGCCATTGGCCGAGTTTTCATATAACAATAGTTATCACGCTAGCATTATGGCCGCACCATTCGAAGCACTTTATGGTCGAAAGTGTCGTTCACCTGTTTGTTGGACCGAAGTTGTAGAAGCTTAAATCCTCGGCCCATAACTAATTCAAGAGACAACTGAGAGGATCGTCCAAATTAAGCAAAGGATGCAAGCCACTCGTGATCGACAGAAGAGTAATGCCGATCTGAAGCGTAAACCGATGGAATTCCAAGTCGGGATAAAGTTATGCTTTAAAGTTTTGCCCTTGAAAGGGTCATACATTTTGGCAAACAAGGGCAAGATAAACTCGGTATGATTGGAACCTTTCAGTGTTAGGAAAGGTTGGAGAGGTTGCTTACAAACTCGAGCTTCCAGAAGAGCTAAGTAGGGTTCACAATACATTTCATGTATCAAATTTGAAAAAGTGCTATGGAAAAAGCCGAACGAAGCCGGGTAGCCGTTCCGTTGGATGGAAAAAACCCCCCCCCCCTTCATTTTCGATGACAAGCTTCAGTTGATCGCGGAACCCGTTTGAGATCATAGAACCTATGAAGTTAAACGGTTTGAAGCGAAAGCCGCATTCATTAATCATGGTCGATGAACATCAAGAGAGGTCCTGAGTTCACGTGGGAACATGAAGACCAATTCAAGAAGAAATACCCACACTTCTTCACCAAGACCGCACCGTCATCAAGTGCTGCATCGTAAGCCTTGAGGACAAGGCTCGTTTAACATGGGAAGTCTATAACACCCCTTGTTTTCAAGTCATTGAAGACGTCGATAAATCTACTATGTATCTTTTGTATTGTACGCGTTTGTTTTAAATCGTAAACGATAAGCTAAATCGTGTAAGCTAAAAATGATCAATCAATGTAAACGGGCATCAAATGGTTAAAGGTTTACATCAATCAAGTATTGAATAATTATTTTGAGAATAATTATTGTCATTGTTCATTCATTTTTTATTGGTTACGTAAAATAATTACGTTTCGTAATAAAGTGCGTTTAGGCATACTCGGAAGCACGTTAATTAATCTACACTTCAACAAATGCCTACGATTTTACCCAATACCTAAAGTTTATAAAATTTACCCAACGTAAATGTTTCTAGTACACTTTGTACACGTAGAAATAAAACAATACACAATTCATAGCAAGTTGACACTTTTTTTATTATCAACTACAAGTTGTAACTAGTAAAGTATTTACTAGATAATATGTTATCTAGCAAGAAGGCTTCTAGAAGCCTTCCCCCTCCTAAAAACCAATGTCAACAACAACAATCTAGTCATAGAGCACACAATTTTGATACAAGTTGGCTTGTACTTCACTAACTCATTAAACATAGCCATTCCATGTTTCATATTGACCAACTAGTCTTCCTTAAGACCATGAGACTTGTCTAAGACTACTATTGCACCTTTTTGACCAAGACTTCACATATAATGCAAGTAACTAGAGATAGATATCACATACATGCATAAACACTTAAGCAAAAACTCAAAAACACTCCCTTTTGGCTCTCAATAGGCCACGGCTCAAACAACCATCCTACAATAATCCATATCAATTTTTCTACAACCCATACAAGTCATTACACATCTATCCTAAGGTATTCTAAGATGGTTCCAAGCATTGGTTAACCATATTCAAGCTTTAATCAAGAAAAGGGAAGCTAGGGTTTTCACTTGGAAAACTAGGGTTCACATTGTGCAAGCTTTGATTTTAAGTCTAAACAAGGGTTTAGCACTTGATTATCAACATCTTCATTCACCATAAGGTCATCTAGAACTCTTTATGATCTTACATTTATCATTAATATGCATATGTTAATTCTTTATAGCTTGAATCACCATTTAATATTTAACATAAAATGGAGTATTTACTTCTTTTAAATAATGATCATTTTGTACACTATTATAAGGTTGTGATATTTCCAATATCAATGTTAAAAAGATGAGAAAGTTTTTGTACCATTTGTTTTGGTGTAAAAATGATTAACATACAATAAGGTTATAAAAATGTTTCATATATGTTACAAGTAAAAGGAAAAGTAAATGACATGTTTAATGTTGGTACGTTTTTAGTCATTTAAGTCCGATTTTAGCGGTCAAAGGTATGTGTAATTAAACGCATACCAACCTTCGATAGCAAAAAGTCGCACTTCGAGAACTTAGCGTACAATTCTTCCTTCTTGAGCAACTCCAAAATTAGTCTAAGATGTGCATCATGTTCTTCCTTGGTCTTCGAGTAGATCAAGATATCATCGATTAACACGATCACAAATTTATCTAAGTATGGTCTGCATACCGGTTCATCAAGTCCATGAATACTGCCGGCGCGTTAGTCAAACCGAAAGGCAGTACTTGGAACTCGTAGTGACCATAACGGGTCCTAAACGCCGTATTTGGGATATCCTCGTCACAAACTCTGAGTTGGTGATAACCAGACCTCAAGTCGATCTTTGAGTATACACTTGATCCTTGCAACTGATCAAATAAGTCGTCGATTCTCGGAAGTGGGTATCAATTCTTTACAGTAAGCTTGTTAAGTTCACGGTAGTCGATACACATCCGAAAAGAGCCGTCTTTCTTTTTGACAAACAAAACCAGAGCTCCCCAGGGTGAGGAACTTGGTCTTATAAATCCTTTGTCAGAAAGTTCTTGTAGTTGAGTAGACAATTCTTCCATTTCTGACGGTGCTAATCTATACGGGGCTCGAGCTACAGGTGCAGCACCTGGGACTAAGTCGATTTGGAATTCAACTTGTCGTATCGGTGGTAATCTAGGTAAGTCTTCAGGAAAGACTTCTGGAAAGTCCCGTACAGTCGGCACGTCTTCGAGTCGCTTCTCCTTTGACTTGTCTTTGTTTTCTTTCATCGTAACCTGCGTCAGAAATAGTTGACAACCTTTCTCCATATACTTCTGGGCCTTTACACATGATATAATGCTCAACATTGATTTCTTCTCCTTGTCACTTTTGTCTCCTTGAACGATCAGAATTTCATTTCCGTAAGGAATACGCACTATCTTCTCGTCACAGACAATCATTGCATGATTCTTTGCTAACCAATCCATGCCGATGATAACATCAAAACTACCTAAATCTATGGGCATCAGGTCGATATTAAATGAATGTCCTAACAATCCTAATGTACAACCTCTAAGCATAGTGTTGGTTTCTGAAGTTATTCCGTCAGCTAGCTCGACAATGTAACTAACATCTGAGGCAGAGGGAATGATATCTAGCAATGCACTAAAAGTATTTGATATGAAACTTCTATCGGCACCCGAATCAAATAACATATAAGCATGATGATCGTTGAGAAGGAACATATCCGTCATAGTGTTAGAACTCGGGTTTGCGTTACCTCCTCCTAGGACATATGCCTTGCCTCTTGCATCAGGAACTCTTGCTTTGTTCCCACGGTTTTGGTTCTTGACTTTAGGACAATCCTTCCGGTAATGTCCTTGTGCACCACACTCAAAACACGTAATAACTCCCTGATTCGGCCCTGGAGTTCCTTAAGTAGGTACAGTCACAACAGATCTGCAATCCCTGGCCAGATGTCCAATCCTCATACAGTTATGACACTTAGCAGTACACTGTCCTTCGTGGTGTAGCTTACACCTATTGCAGAACGGAAGTGTTCCTTCATTACCATTCTTCTCATTGCTACCAGCCATATAGGCTCTAGCAACATTCTAACCTCCAGTATTCTGTCGTTTTTGGGGTGGTTGTTGCCCACGGTTGTTTCTATAGTTGTTGTTCAATCTCCTCTTGTTCTCTGCGTTTCTTACAACATAGCCCTTCAACTTTTGATCCATTAAGTTGTTGGCAATTCGAACAGCATCTTGTAGTCTTGTGGGTTCTACAGCAATTACATTCCCTTGGATATTATCAGGAAGACCTCCAATGAATTTCTCCACCTGATCTTCCTCCTTGGGGACCATTTTGGTACACATTATGGTAAGTTCTTGGAACCTTTGAGTGTAAGTAGCCATGTCATTGTTCTTCACCGACAAATTCCACAACTCGGTTTCCATCTTTTGGATCTCATTTCTCAGGCAGTACACTTCAGTCATCAGCTTCAACAGCTCTCTCCATGATAAAGCGTATGCAGCATCAGTTCCGATGGTTCTCTTGTGAGAATTCCACCATGTTAATGCACTGTCGAGTAAAGTACAGGTAGCATACTTCACTTGATATATCTCTAGATAGTTGCTGATGTGAAACACAGTTTCCATCTTTTCACTCCATCTTATCAAACCAACCACACCTTCTGTTCCTTTAAAACCCAGAGGTTGACATTTCATGAAATCTTGGTAAGTACATTCATGAGCAACATGCCTATCTCCTCTTCCATTCACATTACGGTTCTCATTACCGTCACCATTGTTGCCTCCATTGTTTCCATTTCCATTACCATTTCTATTACCATTTCCAATACCATCTCCTTCTTCATTGTCATTCCTATTTCCGAGTTCAAGATCTCGGTTAACCCGATGAGCCTCTAGAGCTGTGTCCACACGTTGGTTGATCATTTCTTCAATTGCTGCAGAGATCATACCAGAATGAGTGTTGGTCATTGTTCTACATCACAAGACACAACCCATGGTGAGATTTTGAAACAAATACACGATTATTAGATAACGATAATTTAATACATGCTATGAAATAAAATATAATTACAACACGATTGCAAAAACGAATAAATAACAATATAGATAAATAAGCGAGAGAGTCAAAACAAGCTTTTCATTTCATGAATAAAAGCATAATTCGGTTACAACCAAAATCCAAAATAGGTACATGATCCACAATTATTTCTACTGCTAACATCTAGACCTAACCATCAGTCTAGTGTCCTACATGATCATGGTACTACTAGTCTAAGGGCGAAAACCCAAACTTCACTCAACATATGACTCTAACCTCGTAAGTCTCTCCCGAGAATCATCGCGGTCCCTACAAACCTGATGAAACTCCTCATGTGAAAGAGACATGTAAAGACGAAGGTTGTTCACATGATCCCTCTCGATATCCAACATAGCATAAACCTTAAGGTTCTCCAACCTCAAGCTGTCAATCCTCTTGATCATACTAACTCTTTGTCTCCTAGCCATCAACTGATCGGCCTCCAACCGTCTCTGAACAGTCTCAATCTCGACAATCCTATCAATACGAACCTCAGACATGTGATGGTAAAAGTCACGCACAACATCATTTAAGTCAATCAGAATCACCTCGAATGACCTAACAATGCCATCCTTAGTGTCATACGAGATTCAAAAGGGATCTCTCAGCTGGCCTCTACAATTCTCCTCAACTTATCGTGCTGACATCAGTCTATATCCTACCTCAGATCATGTTCAGCACTGGTGCAGTCTCAACTCCTATGTGTCATCCTGAAACATCCTGGGTCAATCTTAACATGATCTCTAACATCATCCCCATCACCATACCCAACTCTATATCAACCTCAGTCTCTATAGGATCAATCTTGGTATCCTCCTCTATGCTAGCCTCAAACGAATATGAATCTCTGAAAATCTTACAAGGTGGTAAGAGATTAGCACAGGTAGGAGTTAATGATCCCATAACTGGCGTAGATAATGGTACAAAATCAATCGAGGATCTATATCTCTTGCGAGATGGTCCAGCAGAATGTGAAGATGAATGCAGGGGTCTCTCTGATGAATCTCCTGATGATGACTCTGATGTAGTTAGTGGATACAAAGTAGATAATGGAGCAGCACACCAATGACGAAATGCCTCACTACGTCATGGTGCTCTCCTCAGAGGGTAACCCAATCTAGGTGATACATCTCTAGTTGAAGATCCAGAATGAGCCTGATCTGGTGCATCCAAACCCGAAGAATGAACTGGCGAAGAATCAGAAGATGAATTAGAAGAAGATGGGTCGTGGTCTGAAGAACGAGGTGATACATGCCTCCATGTTAATCTGCGAGCTGGTAAAGGTCCAACTCTCTTCTTCGCAGTCAGCAACTTACGCGGCTCATTAAGATGGGTGCGGTAAGGTCGACCAAAAGGAATAGCCTCCCCGGGTCGGATAAGAATCACTGACCGTCGATGAATCCCGAGCGGGGCAGTAACAGGAGCAATAGGAAACTCAGATGATGATGATGATGATGGACGTGCTGTTACCCTGCTCCTCCAACGAGCAACGATAACAACATAAGGGTCCTGCGATGGTGGTCCATCAACAGAATCAGGAGCCTCAAAAAAATCGATGTATAAGAATGGTGAAATAGCTGGTAGCAAGGAAATGTGCTATGGTGAAGACATCTCATCTGGTGAATCAGAATCGGAATCCAAATAGGGAATCAAGCCATACAATCCAGTGGGTGAAGCGACAAGAGTCGTCTCAACCATAGGAGCGACAAATGAAATAACAAGAGCAATAGTAGAAGTCTCTGGAGCAACCACAGAAGTATAAGGAATAACAGTAGGAATATCACCAAAAAGAATAACCCGAGAGGGCGGTTATCCCACACTCTCATCCGAAGAATCAGAAGAAATAGCAATAGCTGAAGCTGCCATGGTCTACACAAGCAAAAGTTTATATATATCTCCTTTATATGAAACCATGCAAGGCATAAAGAAACAATGAAATGAATGGCAAGGTAAATATGGCAATATATAATAGTCTCAAGTATATATAGAAATCTTATATATATGTATAGCAAGGATAGATAACACGTAAGCACAGATAAAGGCACATAGGATCACATACTGGTTATAGACCAGACCTAGTATAACTACCTGGTTCTCTATAACCTTGGCACTGATACCAATCTGTCACACCCCCAGACGGGGCCTGGATGGAATACGTGTCTGAGGGCGTGACGTCATAACAATCCGAACACAAAGCAATAAAGAACGACCAATAATCATGGACGTTTGAAAAATAGTTGTACTCGTTGCATAAAGAAAATTAATTTAAGTTTTTCAACCGGTCATATGAAAGTTAAATGTAGCGAAAGCATAACAAAGTTTGATAATGACAACGAGTATATAAATAGATAAGTCTTGAAATCGACGAAGTCACATAGCACATAGACTCCATTTAGCATCAAGAATCAAGCCAAGCTAAGCACTTGGGAAAACATGTTTAAAACGTCAATATAATGTTGGTGAATTCATAGGTTTAAGTTAATACAAGAGTGGACCACAAGATTTCAAAACGCATGCAACTACTATAACAGATACAACATCACATAAAAAGTTTTTACTGTTACGCTAAGCTCATAACACCGATGCTAATAATAACAGGGCATATCATATCATGCCACATAGTATTCATGCCCTTAACTGGTGTCCCAAAGCAAAGACCACCACAACGCACATCGACATGACATATATCCGTTTGTTCTTCGTTAAGTGGAACCAAAGCAGATAGGGATAATTAGTCCCAATAGATCTATTTACGCATTCACGCTTACTTAACCAATCCAATTGGCCATAGGTGACTAACAGTTCATGATAGTTCGTGCAATAGTGGTTTGTAAGCAAACTTAGGCAACACATAAACATGTAAAACTCACGTTAAGAACTTGTGTCCAATTTTAAAAGCAAACAATGTTTCTCACCCCAAAGTATAAAGCATTTGAAAATCGATAAAACGTGAGGCTATGAACTCACCTTAGCAAGTGGTGAATCGATAATCAACGAGGAAGAAATAAAGCCGAAAGGTTCTACACGTGACCTAAATAAATGATGCGTCTTAGGTAAACAAAAGATAACCGAAACTTGTATTACACGCTTTCAAGAGAAAAGACATTCGTATGTGTTTGTGCTTTAGTTTGTTTAATAAAGTATGACTAAATAAAATTACAAAGTTTTTCGTTAAGTCTTGGCATTCATCCAAAAATTACTACTTTTAGAAAGTTTCTATTTTTGGAAAGTTTTTAGTTTCAAGACGTTAATACCGTCCCCTATATTTGTTAAGTTTCTATATTTTCAAAGTGCGCTAACTAACCATAATCGCTTAATTTCCAAGTTCGATCCGCTAAGTTTTACCAAACTTACTATTTTTAGTAACTTTATCGTTTTTCCTAAAATATGTTAATGACGTCTTCAAATGATGCTAATCTATATATAGGTATTACTATATGTTTCGCTAGAGTTTAGAAAGTCCAAAAATGTCTAAAAGTGTCCGAATACCCATTTTACTATTCACATCAGCACACTATTCATTGGGTTTTGCCAAAAAATGTTTTAAGTTTCATTTGGCTATAACTTAGCCGTTTTAAGTCCAATTTTAAAGTGCGATATGTGAAAAAACTATCTTTTCGAAACAAGCTCTTCAAAAACTAATTTTACGCCTAATGAAAATATTTTTAGGTCGCTCAAAACTAATTCGGATCAGCAACATCCCTTTTCATAAATACTCCTATCCAAACGCCACAATAGTGCTTATTATAGCCTAATCCCGATCACTACTAAACCAACCAATAAAACCACACTTAATCTAACCTAATCCCTTCATTTTTATTGGTGCAACCCACTTTTTAACTCATCTTACCATAACTTATAAAACAACAAACATAATACTTCCATTTTTATAAAAGTAACACAAATACATGGACTCTTAAACTAGAACAATATTCATAAGAATAAAAGAAATGAAACAAGAGATGGGTCAAGGATGCTTACAAGAATGAAGAAACAAGTAGAGAATCACAAGATATATACCCAAAATTACAAAATCTATAAAACACACTTATAAAATTGGAAATCTTAATTTTATAATCTTTAGGAAACCCTTGAAAATCAACCAACCAATACTTGGATCTACCTTAAAAACCCTTAGAAATGAATTTAAAACACTTAGATCTTGAAAAGAATCAAAGAAAATGAAAACCCTAGAAAGGGTGTGTGTGCCGTGGGTTATCAAGAGGAGAGGGAGAGAAAAGATTTTTGTTGTTGGCTTTGAAATGAGATAATAACCTAAGTGTGAGAAAGTATGGTATTTATAGGATCAAGTTAGGGTTTTGTGGTATCATAGTTCAAGTCATTTGGCTTGAGCCACTCTTTCTTGGCTCACCATAGGGTGCGTCCGGTTTTGGGTTTACAAAAGCAAGACCACACAAAATTTTTGCTAGCCAAAGTCCTTATGAAAATAATTCTAGCCAATGTGAGTCAAATGTGGTCAAGAGTGTAAGAAGTCACATGCATATGTCTTGGCTAGTTTTTTGTGCATAAGGGTGACTCCCTCATATGTCATTTTCATGCACATGCATGTAGATTTCAAAAATAAGATGCTTGGAATTAGTTTTAAATGCTATGGTTGTCTTGGTTGGGTATTGGCGGACGAACCAGGCTCCAACGGGAGGGTCACACGAAAATTTTCACTTAATGAAATGAGATGGATGATAACTAAAGTTTACACGAAAAGATTTCGAGTTTTCGGGGTTTCGTTTGATTAAAAACGCGAAAAACGCAATTTAAAAGATAAAACCCTAAAATTAATATCGGAAGTGATTAAAAATCACAAAACACTCAGAAAAGTTAAAATATCTCCTATAAGGCCTAAATTAATTAATAACTGATGCCGGGACACGCCGAATGACGTTTTTTGGATTTACGCGGTTTAACTTCCTGGTAAACTGTTAGATTCAAACGTAACGTATAAAAGTCAAAAGTAATGATTAGAAAAGTTTAAAAATATTGACCTGAACTTACGGGGTGTGACATATCAAGTTCTCTGGGAGAACTTGTGCATCTGGACTTATGGGGGACCTTATAGGGTTACTAGTTCTCAAGGGTTTAAATATTTTTTAACTGTTATGAATGATTACACAAGAGCTGTTTGGGTATATATGATTAAGTTTAAGGATGGATGAAGTTTCACAATTTATTACAGTTTTTTATAATCTGATTGAAAATCAGTTTAATAAGATAATTAAAGTTTTTAGAAGTGATAATGGAACTGAGTTTGTTAATCAACATGTTAATAAATTTTGTGCTGATAAAGGTATTATTCATCAAACTTTTTGTGCTTATACTCCACAACAGTATGGCATTGCTGAAAGGAAACATAGACATCTTTTAAATGTTGCTAGATCTCTAATGTTTCAAGTGGGAATTCCTTTCAGGATGTGGCCTGAATGTATTCTAACTTCTACTTGTCTTATTAACAGGCTTCCTTCCTCTGTGCTAAATGGAAAATCTCCTTATGAGATGATATATAAAAAATGTCATTCTCTCGCTCATTTAAGAGTTTTTGGATGTTTGTGTTTTGCTACCCTTGTCAATTCTAGTGATAAGTTTGGAAGCAGATCTGAAAAGTGTGTTTTAATAGGGTATTCTAGTGTTAAGAAAGGATATAGGTTATATAGTCTTGATAAGCATCAGTTCATTTTTTCAAGAGATGTTAAGTTCTTTGAGAACATTTTTCCTTTTAAGGATCCTGATAAAATAAAAGATGCTACTGAAAATGTTTTTCAAGATGTTAATCATATAAACTTTTTGACCTTGAATATCCTGAGATACCCAATGATGATGAGAGAGTAGACCTTAATCTGAATTATGATAGCAAAATGTCACAGAGTGCTAGTAGCAGCTCTTCTGAGTCTGGTGGAATTTCTGTCACTGCCGATTTTCCAATCAATTCTGGAAATGATACTGATAGCAGTGATAACATTTTTTCCACTCAGAATGAGGAGGTTACCACACTTGAAGAGAATGTATTTTCTGAGGGTAATATGGATCAAAATCCAAATACTGTTTCTTAGGATAATCAAAATCTAAGAAGGTCTTCTAGACAAAATGTTTTTCCTAAAAGTTACAATGATTTTGTTGTGGATTCAAATGTCAAATATGGGATTAAAAAGTATGTTGGGTATTCCAAGCTTAATTTTGAAAATTATTGTTTTATTACTCAACTAAATAAACATTTTGAGCCTAAGTCTTTTTCTGAAGCTTCTAAATTTTCTCATTGGATTGATGCTATGAATCAAGAAATGAATGCTTTACTTAGGAATGGCACTTAGGAAATTGTAGATCTTCCTAAAGGTAGAAAAGCCATTGGTAGTAAATGGATTTATAAGATTAAGTTTCAATCTAGTGGTGAGATTGATAGATTTAAGGCTAGACTTGTGGCTCAGGGTTTTAGTCAAAAGAAAAGTATTGATTATGAGGAAACTTTTTCTCCTGTAGTGAAAATGGTCATTGTTAAATGTTTATTGAATGTTGTTGTTTCTCAGTTTTGGCCTATTTTTCAGCTTGGTGTGAACAATGCCTTTCTTTATGGTGATTTAGATGAGGATGTTTATATGAAACCACCCGAGGGATATTTCCCTTCAGGTAACAAGGTGCGGAAGCTAAAAAAAAATTTATATGGGTTAAAGCAAGCACCCAGGCAATGGAATGCTAAATTCACTTCTACTTTGATTGAAAATGGTTTCAGTCAAAGCAAGTCTGACTATTCTCTCTTTACTAAGACTGATAAGGGTATTTTTCTTGCTTTACTTGTATATGTAGATGACATTATCATTATTGGCAATAATATAGCTAAAATTTAAAAACTTAAGGTCTTTCTCAAGTCTAAGTTTATGATTAAAGACTTGGAAAAACATAAATTTTTTCTTGGAATTGAAGTTGTTGATATTGATAAGGGTATCTGTCTTAATCAAAGAAAGTATGTTTTGGATTTGTTATCTGAACATGGCATGCTTGCTTGTAAACCTGTTGATACTCTTTGATTGTCTAAATTGGTCCTTTCTAATGAGGCTACAACATGTGATCCAATTCTTGAGAATATTACTCATTATCAAAAGTTAATGGGTAAACTTATTTATCTAACTAACACTAGGCCTGATATTTCATATGTTGTGCATTGTTTGAGCCAGTTTATGCATTCTCCTCTTAAGTCTCATCTCAAAACTGCTTTCAAGATATTGAAATATCTGAAAGGATGTCCAGGTTTGGGAATTCATTTTGTCAAGACTTCTGGTATGTCTCTTAGTGCTTTTTCTGATGCTGATTGGGCTAAGTGTGTCTGTTACTGGTTATTGTATTTTTTTGAATAATTCTTTGATATCTTGGAAGAGTAAAAAGCAAAACACTCTCTAAATCTTCTACTGAAGCAGAGTATAGAGCTCTTGCTTCAGTAACCAGTGAAGTAATTTGGATTTTAAAAATATTAAAAGATTTAAAGATTGAAAACCTTTTACCTGTTAATCTACACTGTGACAGTAATTCTGTAATTAAGATTGCAGCCAATCCTGTTTTTCATGAAAGAACAAAGCATTTTGAAATTGATTTGCATTTTGTTAGAGAAAAGATTTTAAAAGGAGTGGTTAAAACTATGAAAGTAGATTATGCAAATCAAATTGCAGATGTTTTTACCAAAGGATTGGGTACATTACAACATAAAGGTTTTTTGGAAAATCTTGGGATGTTTGATATTTACCAGGTTGAGATGAAGGGGGATGTTAAAATACCTCTTCTCACTTGGTATAATAGTTCATGGACTAATTGTGTCAAGTGTGTTTCTTTCAGATATATGTCAAGGATGTTAAAGATGGAGGGCTGTTCCTGTATTGTTGGTGAAGTGTTATGTCGGTGTTGAGTCAAAGCTATATAATCAGGAGTCTTCTTCTCACTTTTGATACGCTCTTTCTCTCTATAACAGATCAGACTAAAGAACCTATAAATTGTAACAATAGTAAAGAGAGGTATGTATCAAGAATATCTGTACCTTAGCGAATGCACATGGAAAGAAATGTACACAAACGGAAAGGAATCACAAAGATGCCACCGGATCTACAAAATCATGATTACATATATTACTTAACTTATTTAAAATATTACTACTCAAACTTACCAAAAGTAAAGGTTGACTTTACTTAATTAGGGTTTTTAAAATTTCTGAATTTTACAACTTATTTTAAGTAAGTTTCCTTTCCCAAATGTCCTACCAAACCATTCTTAAAAATTAAGGCAAAAATATATAACATCCCGCAACTTTCATAAATGTAAATATCCATCTATTAAGTTAGATGATGTACAATCTATCAGTTATATATGAATTCACCTTTTTCAGGGAAATTTTTCTCTTTATTACAATACATTACTTTGCCAATATCTCAATATGCAATATAACCTGCATAACTCAAGTTAACGGACTCGGACAACCTACGTATGGCAATCCTATCCTCATATATGTCAAGCAAACATCATAACATATCAAGTTAATATCATAATATCATTATTACAAGATACATTATTCCTAAACCATACTTCCTAACCTTGAAAAATTACAAACTCAATTGTTCCAGAAACTAGACTCATTGAAATTAATCATAGAATCAAGAATCATGTTAAAAGCTATTTTTATGAACAAGTTATACCTCGTTGATCATGACCTAATTTTCTGCCCAGAATTTTAATCAACAAAAACCCTAATCATCCCCATTAATTAAAATCCTAGGGTTCCAAAACTTGTAGTTTTTCATTAATACCACTTTTAATGATTGTTGTAGTTTTTCATTAATACCACTTTTAATGATTGTCTTAGGGTTCATAACATATAATCAAATCGTATTCAAAAGATTTATTTATGAAGACATTGATAAAACTTTTACACAAGACTAACCCTTTTAATATTCATGTTTTTATGAGAAAACTAGTTTAAGAATCTTAGTGACAAGATTTAAAAAAAAAGAGGAGTGATTACTAATGGATGATGGAGAAGATGAGATGAACACAATCACACACCAATATTACACCAAAGAATGGAGGATTACACACTCAATTAGCACATAAAACCTTCAAAACATATTGGAAACCCTATTACTATACTCTCTTCTTGCTACCACCTTCAATGGAGGAACACCAATAGAATGAAGAGAGAAATTTTTTATGAAAATGGTGAGAATGAGGATGCAATGGCTGGCCATAAGGAGGTTTTATATGGGAAGGGAGACAAACTAACTTGTTGGAAAATTAAGAGATACTTTCTAAATTTTTCACACTTCTTTCCCTTGATAAATGTTTTATCAAAATTAAATGATTCTTGTTTTATTTCCTTTCAAAAATTCGGCCATATGGATGAAAACAAGGGGGGAGAAAAATAAATTTTCATCTTTCAGGAAGATTACAAAAATATTAGACAAAACATTTTATACTTATCTCTTAAAATAGGATTTAAACAAAATTGGAAAGTAAATAATCTAAATAACAAAATCACAAAATTTATTTTTATATTTTTTTATTCATATAGGGGCCGGCCATATATGTAATTTTTATAAGTTTTATATATTTTTTTCTAAATTTAAATACCTTATATTATATTTCCAATATTTTAAAAAATCATAACCTACGGTTTTTATTTCCAAATTCTTTTATTTAAACTTTAGATTGTATTCAAAATTGACAAAATGTAATGACATTCAAATTTTTTGGTTTTACATATGAACTTGAACACATTCTTAGTATGTTTACACAAAACAACATGAACATGGTTGAATCCATACAAGTGGCATCCATCATTGACAAACCCCTATCTACTTATCGTAAGGATGATTTATCCTTAAAAGACCTTGGTAAGCATCTTCTTATTGAAGAACAACATCGTTTGGAAAACAAAACAAATGATGACACATCCAAGGTACATGTCGTAGAGGAAAAGGGAGAATCTTCTAAAGCAGTGAAAAGAAACGTAGACACGATGATAAGGATAAAAAGAAGTCCAAAAAGAATAAAAAGGATGTCATCTGCTACAATTGCAAAAAGCCAGGACATTTTAAGCGGGAATGCCGCGCCCTAAAAAAGAAACAGGATAGAGGAAATGACAACAAGAACAAAGATAATAACTTTGTTGCCATGATATCCGAAGCATTCTCGCTTGTAGAATAGAAATCTTGGTGGGTGGACTCTGGAGCCACTCAACACGTGTGCAACGACCAGACCATGTTCAAAACATATGACTCTTCATACTCTATGCTTTACATGGGAAACCACTCAACTGCACAAGTGAAAGGAAAAGGTAAAATCGATTTGGTGTTCACTTCTGGTAACACCTTAACCCTTAATGATGTTCTCCATGTCCTAGATGTCTGTAAGAATTTGGTGTCTGGATCACTCCTGAACAAATGTGGCAAGTTCGTTGGCAAAGGCCATCACACAGGTGGAATGTTCAAATTGAACATTAAAGATGTTGTAAATAGTAGTGTGAATGATGTAAACATGACTGAAATAAGTGACGCTAATGATGCGTCTGCTGGTATTGTAACTAACAATGATGCTATCAATAAAATGCCCACTAGTTCTTATTACTTTACCTCTTCCTTATTATGGCATGCTAGATTAGGTCACGTTTATTTTAAACGCATGAGAAATATGTCTAATGCAAATCAAATTCCTAAGCAAAATTCTAAAAATGATAAATGTCAAACATGCATGCATACTAAGATTACTAGGCTACCTTTTCCTACAAGTCAAAGATCTTCTAAAATCATAGAATTAGTGTATAGTGACGTATGTGACTTACATGCTACACCAACAATTGGTGGGAAAAAGTATTTTGCTACTTTTATCGATGATTACTCACGATATTGCTATGTCTACCTTTTACATTCAAAAGATGAAGTCCTTGAAAAATTTAGGATCTACAAAAGTGAAGTAGAACTCAAGTGTAACACTAGAATAAAATGTCTTCGGACTAATAGGGGTGGTGAATACTATGATCCTAGATATTTCTAATCTACGGGTATTGTTCACCAAGTTACTGCTCCGTATACACCACAACAGAATGGTATTGCGAAAAGAAAGAATCGCACTTTGATGGATATGGTTAACTCCATGATGTTATATTCTGGATTAAGTTCTGGATATTGGGTGAAGCATTACTTACAGCTTGTTGCATACTTAACATAGTACCAAGCAAGAGGAGTATTAAAACTCCATATGAGTTATGGAACCAAAGAACTTCAAAACTAGACTATTTTCGAATAAGGGGGTGTAGGGCCATTGTCCAACTCCCTGAGACGAAGAAAAGAAAATTAGGAGACAAAGGCATTGAATACATATTTTTGGGTTATGCTCAAAATAGCAAAGCCTATAGATTTATAATAGTAGAACCAAATGATCTAATTTCGGTTAATACTATTGTTGAATCTAGAGATGCTCGCTTTGACGAAAATAGGTTCAAAACTATCCCTAAGGCACATGAAATCTCTAATGAAACTGTGTCTATAGAAATTCGCATAACTACTAAAGGGAATAATGATGATTCTTTCTTGGATCATCAAAAAGTTGAACCTAGAAGGAGCACTCGTCAACGAAGGCAAAGAACCTTCGGTCCTGATTTTGAGATGTATCTAGTTAAAGGAGATAGAAAAGGTTTAATAAGGGAATATCTAATAATTTACAATTTGGATGAAGACCCATAAACATACTCTGAAGCAATGAAATCTCACGATTCATTATTTTGGAAAGAAGCTGTGAATGATGAAATGGATTCCATCATAGGAAATAATACTTGGATTCTTGTAGATTATTTGCAACATTAAGTGAATGAATTGGATTTTGCTTTGCATCAGGTGAGTTTTATAGTCCCACTTTTTACTTATATTTTGGGATGGAAATGATGCAAAACTGTTTTTGAATTATGAACTATGATATGTGTTTTTAAGTGTCAAACTATATGATTGCTATGTGATATGAATTGTGGTAAGGCATGTGTATTTCAGGGTGACATGACCTTGTGTGAGACCCAGATGGACTTAGGTAGTCAAGTAGGTCAGTCTTGCGTGGAGATAATGTGGGACGGAAGGGTACGATCCACCCCAGATATATGTGAATCTATTTTGTGATAGAATAGCCATGCATATATGTTCGTAAATGTTGTTTTTATTGATCGCGGTGTGATAAGTGGTCTTAAAATTGTAACTCTCACCAACAATTATGTTGACGTTTTTAACATCATTTTCAGGTGAGCAAAACGTTTGATGAGTTAGGAAGAGGAGTTAACTGGACCATAGGCTTACATACGGAGTCTATGATTTATCTATTTTTTTTTCAATTGAACTTGTCATGTTTTGTTCTTCATGCATTGTATGTTGGATTTTTGTTCTGGGCGTTGTCTTAACACGCTTTGGATCTTGAAGTTGATTGAAAGTCATTTTTAGTTTTCTTTATTTTGACGCCTTGTGTTGTGATGATGCCTATTGATCATGCCTTGCGATTCCGCTTTGGTGGGGTGTAACACTTCTGTAGTTGGAAACCTTACGTATGCTCAAGTATGTACATGCCATGATATTGCATACATTACAGGTATGCTTGGATGTTATCAGTCCAAAGGGAAAGGAACATTGTACAGTAGCTAAAAAGGTTTTATGATATATTCAAGGGACTAAAAACTCAATGTTGACTTACCGAAAAACGGATAACCTAGAAGTCATAGGTTACTCAGATTCTGATTTTGCTAAGTGTAAGGATTCTTCAAGATCCACATCAGGGTACATCTTTATGCTTTCAGGAGGTCCTATATCATGGAGAAGTCATGAACAAGAACTCACTACAACTTCCACTATGATGGCTGAATATGTAGCATGCTATCACGCAGCTAGTCATGCCATATTATTGAGAAATCTAGTTTCTGGACTAAAGGTAACATTGTGATAATAGTTCAACTGTTAGATTTTCAAACATTACTAATTCCACAAGAGTTGGTTTATATATCGAGACTAAGTATCCATATGTTCGAGAGAAGGTTGAAGACAATATCATTGTCATGGAGTATATTAGCACTCGTGACATGTTGGCGGATCCGCTTACTAAAATTTTACCACCCAAGCTCTTTTTAGAGCATGTTGCCGGCATGGGTTTATGTGATAGCTAAATTTAAGGATTTTATTATTATTTTTTTGTTTTCACGTTATGTTAAAGTTTGTTATTCTCTAGTTTGCGAACATTATATTGAGATCTTATGAACAAACGATTATTTTGGATCATTATGAATGGATTTATTTTATTACCATGTATGTATTTTTCGATCATATACAGTATGGATTATAATCATGATCATGTAGAAAAGCTAATAGTATATTTAGTAGGGGTCCCGTGTCAATAGCGATGCTAGTGACTATGTTAGTTTGCGTTAGTGATTCTATATGATTGTGATGAAGTTATGAAATCAACTTGGCCAATTTAATGTTGTACAAAATGTAAATAGAATAAGGTCAAGTGAGAGAATGCATGTTAGCATATTTCATACAATATTGTGGCTTTAATCTATTTACGTCTAATATAATATTTAAGTTTATTTGGATACCAAATTTTGTTTGGATACCAAATGACTAATCTCCACTCTCCATATCAATCTTGATCCAATGGATGTGATTAAACCCAAAACTAATTTTCATCCTTTTTTTTAAACTTAAATATCTCTTAAACCGTTAATCGTTAAGCGAAAAAAATATACCATCACGACGAGCATTTAATTATCTTTCTATAGATATCCACTCTGATATACTTTCGACAAAAAACAAATTTCGTTTTTTCATGTTTTTTCACCTTTTTTTGTTTTTTCGTCTATTTTTTCTGTTATTGAAACTTGCATGAGAAATCACATGTGATTAAACACTAATAAAATCACATGTGATATTAGTGTTAAATCACATATGATATTACTGATAAATCACATATGCCAAAATAATATATGATATTAGTGTTAAGTCATATATGATATGTAATTCTAATGCAATCACATGTAATTCGATGTTAGTGTTAAATCACATGTGATTTTATACGAATATATAAATTAGTCTGTTATCATATATGATATTTTCAGGCAAGTTTCAACGACGAAAAAAGAACGTGAAAAACAAAAAAAAGTGATACAAATGAAAAAAAAATTGTCGAAAGTATATCAAAGTCGATATCTATACAAAGATAATTAAATGCTCGTCGCGATGGTATATTTTTTTTCGTTTAACGATTAACATTTTAAGAGATATTTAAGTTTTAAATAATATGTGAAATAATTAAATGCTTTTAATTTTAGCCAGTGATTTTTTTAGATAGATATTGAGGATGACTCCTTAATAACAAAGCAATATTTTGTATCCAATATAACTCTCCTCCTAATATAATTGTGTTGATTTGTTTAGTTAATAATTAATTTATTACCATAATTTGGCATGGGAGATTTGATTATGTAATCTTTACCTTGATTCCTACTCAATCTCTCATTATAAATAGGGGGATTAGTTCCACCCATTAGACACACAAAAATTCATATCATCTCTTTCGGTAGAAGATCAAAGTTCCACCAATATTCCATGGCTTTCTCTACTCTCAAGCGTCTTTTTTTTATGTTTATCGATTTATTCTTCTTATTATACATACGCATGATTATGGAATTAAATACAACAAATAACATTAACTCGTTGCTAGAGCCTGATGACGACGACGAAGAAGAATATTTTGATTGTGAAGACAACGAAGAGTACTTCAACCATGAAAACGACGAAGATATAATATTTCCGTTATTCGATCAAAATTTATTATATATACCCATGATTATGGGATTAAATACAACAGATAACATTAACTCGTTGCTAGAGCCTGATGACGAGGACGACGAAGAAGAATATTTAGATTGTGAAGACAACGAAGAGTACTTCAACCATGAAAACGACGAAGAATTTACATTTATGTATCTAGATGAAAACAATACACCTATTCCAGCGGACAAAGCATTGAAAAACAAAGATATCCATCCAATATTTCCGTTATTCGATCAAAATTTATTATCTCATGAAGAACGAAAACAACTACTACCTATTAATCCTCAAGTAAATAAAGTTTTCGTTGAATCAGATCAAGTAGCATTGTCTTCCACGTCAGCATACGACAGAATAGAAAGCGTTGCTATGGGACCATACTGTACGCGGAAAAAACAACCTCCCAAGTTAAGTAAAAAGAGCAACTCAACATGTTTTCCTAAGCTTTGGAGACTTAAAGATAAGGTTGGTTGCAGTAATAGTGATGGTCGAGATGCGTTTGTTTTCCTAAAGAAGCCTGTTAGGTCGGCAGTAGAAGGATCGTCTTTGAAAGGCAATGGTGGAAAAAGGAAAGGATTAAAGGCAGAAAATGGAAAGTTTTCGGGACACGAGGTGTGTCTAAGGAGTATGGGACCATTCTGTATGTGGAGAAAACAACCTCCCAAGCTAAGTAAAAAGAGCAACTCAACATGTTTTTCTAAGCTTTGGAGACTTAAAGATAAGGTTGGTTGCAGTAATAGTGATGGGCCATCGAGATATCAAAATGCCTGTGCGCGTGTTCGCCATACACCGGTAAACACTCAATCATTATACTCTATATACACATGTGGATTACGTAGGTTAAAGTACATGGAGTCGTTTTCCTTAAAACTACATCAGATTTGTTTATAGATATGCAATCATTGAAGTTTTGCAACCACACTATTCCTATCTATAATCATAACTAATTGATATGAGTAAATGGTTTTTTTTATGTAGATTAATGAACCTGTGCCATCACAAGCACCATTGACTAGACATTGTCACCAGCAGATGGTAGTTTTGGATTAATCATATCATACTCAAACTTCATATCTATATAAGTTAATATATATAGTACCTGCAACTAATTGATAGTATTATAAAATGGTTTGTTAATGTAGATTGAAGAGCCATTGCCATAAAAAACAATCAAAAGAGCTATGGCGAAGTTACCAAATAGGCCACAAAAAATTCAAGCCTTAGCTAATCGTTTCATAAACCGCAAAGACCGAAACGAACAGATCCATGTTGCATCTCCTGATGGAATGTATGACAAAACCTTTTACGAGTCTGTTGAATATGAGTCGTTATTAGGTTGGATGACGAATGATTGGATTGATGGCACCATACTTCATTGGTGGTGCATGTAAGTTTGTTAATGTTTTAATAATTATTACTATAACATAAATTCTTTCTAATCAATTATAATAATTATTATATTCTTGATCTAGGCACCTGTTTGAGATGGTAAGTAGGAAGCTTAAGCTTAAGATTAGAATCTAAGAGAAGCTGCAATTAGTGAAGTAGGAAGCCAGAATAGTTTGACTGAATATCTCGGTTTGACTTTTCAGGTCAAAATTTGTTTTATAGATTCACATATGAAGGATAAGTGTTTAATAAATTCTGAAGGATAAGTGTTTAATAAGTGAATTATACCTTCTTACAGTTTCACAACTACTTGGAAACAGTGAAATTTGGTGGTGTTAACTCAGTGAATTATATGAAAATCGACAATTTGACTTAAAAAGTCAAACATATCGAGGTTTAATGATTTCATCCCATATTAGACTATATTTCTGTTAATGGCTAATCACATGATCATATACAGCTTATGAATAAGTCATTACAATGTAGGAACATAATTACACATCCAACATTTGATATAAAAAAAACCATTGAAGCCGGAGATGAAACATGTGTGAAGAGGGCACGATACTGCTGTCAAATGAAGGACAAAATGCAAAGCCTAACTAATAAGTCGACCTGTGAAAGCCGTATGAATTATTGTATCTGATATAAACAAGGCCCATCTCACTGAGCTACCATGTTCTTTAATTCATTAAAGTGTGTTAAAATTGCATATGTGATGTTAGATGACTATCATTGAATACCAAGTTAGTACTTAGTAAGTTGTAGCAAAACAGGATATAGTACCACAACAATAGTCAAAATCCTCGTTAGTAGCCATAACAAAAGCATTTATATATAATAAAATGTTTATGTTGTTGATCTTGTGCATTAAACTCTTTATCACAGTAGGTAGTATTTCATCTCAGTATCCAAGAATCCACAATGTTCTCACATGTGAAATCTTAATGGAAATGTATAATATTCCAGACATTAATACCATCTTGTTTAGGGCTTTTTGACAATTCATTCAATTGGACTAGCGTGAGGGTAAATTATCTACTATTGCATTATACTAGCTTTTTAAATGTATAAACATAGATATTTAATTGTATACGTATTATTGATGATAGTGTAACCACCAGTAGCTTTTGTGGGAATGCGGCTACTTTGTGATGAAGCTTTTTTTTTGAACTTTTGTTAATATAAAATAAAAAAACCTTCCCGCGTGAGGTAAAGTTATAACACTTTTTTTTATTTGCATTTAATCGTTATGTGAAACTATAACGTTTTATCTTATTATGTTTTATAAGCCTTCATTACTCTAACCAATAGCTTTAAGAAAGATGAGTTGGACGGATTGATAATCAAAGCGGATCAAAGTTTTTCCAGAATATTTGCAATGACGATTAGGCGAGTTGATGATTTCTATAAGTGGTTATATCACGTAACGTGGGAAATCTGTGGTTATCTAGTGCTGTTGTGGCGCGTTGCAATTAGTAGTTCACTACTGGTAATATTTAATTCTTTCTTTAGTGTGTCGTTTGAAGGTTTTAGTTGCTTGTGTTAGGTCTTTGTTCCCTAGCATCAAGTAGGCAGAGTTGATTTCATTTAATAAAGTTTCATACATTGTTCAACTCTTTTGTTTGAGTCGATGGCTCTTGCCTCTTTGTAGGCTAGGACCTTTTGTTATATTAGTAAATTGTTCTTTGAGAAATGACATTGTTTGAAGTACATTTTGTGTTTGGGGGTTTGTGATTGTTTAATAATGTATTTCTAGCAGATAAATTGTCAAATGCTAGCATTTTGCTCCAGAAAGCTGTCAAATAGCATTTAGCTCCAGAAAGAACCCATTTTAAAAGGCACGTCTATAACTAACAATTAAGAAAGCGCTCCAAAACCCAAATAGACTAGCGTTAAAAACAAAGTACATTTTTAAAAGTGAACGGTTCGTAACAACCTTGACTTTAAAAACACTAAAACCAAAATCCCGTGACATAAAATCACTTTTTAGGAACGGTTAAAAAACCGTACTAAAAAACAACTTATCTTTTGGAACGCCATTTATTAAGACGGTTAAAAAACCGTACTTTAAAATCTTTTTAACCGAACCTAATAATCCTTTTTCCACTAGTGGAAAAAGGATTATTAGGTTTTGGGGGGGGGGGGGTTAAAAAATTATAAAGGTACGTTTTTTTAACCGTCTTAATAAATGCGTTCAAAGATAAGTTTGTTTTTTAGTACGGTTTTTTAACCGTTCCTAAAAAGTGATTTTATGTCACGGGATTTTGGTTTTAAGTTGTTTTAAGTCACGGTTGTTCCTAATCGTTCTTTAAAATGACTTTGTTTCAAAGCTAGTCTATTTGGGTTTTGGAGCGTTCTTTAAAATGGGTTAGGTATAGCGTTCCTTAAAATGGGTTCTTTCTAGAGCTAAATGCTATTTGACAGCTTTCTGGAGCAAAATGCTAGCATTTGACAATTTACTGCTAGAAATACATTATTAAACAATCACAACACAAAAATGTACTTCAACAATTTCATTTCAAAAGAACATATTACTAAATAAACAAAAAAGGTCTAGCCATACAAAGAGGCACAAGCCATCGACAAACAAAAGAGATGAACTTGTATGAAACATCCTATTAAAATGAAAACAAACAGCCTACTTGATTGAAGACAAAGACCTAACACAAGCAACTAAAACCTTCAAACGACACACTAAAGAAAACAATTAAAATACCATTAGTGAACCTACTAAAGCAACGCGCCAAAAACAGCAACTAGATAACCACATCTTTCTCACGTACCGATCTTATAGAAATCATCAACTCGCCTAATCGTCATTGCAATATTCTTGGAAAAACATTGATCCCGCATTGATTATCAATCCGTCCAACTCATCTTTCCTTAAAGCTATGGTAGAGTCAAGAAGCTATAAACATAATAAGATAAAACGTTAATAGTTTCACATAACCGATTAAATGTAAATAAACAAAGTGTATAAACATTTACCTCATGCGGGAAGGTTTTTTGTTTTATATACAAAGTTTCAAAAACAAACTTCATCACGTAGTAGCCGCATTCCCACAAAGCTACTTGTTGGTTACACTATCATCAAATAACAAGTATACATTAAATATTATATGTATATACATTTAAAAGCTAGTATACACGCAAATAGTAGATGATTTACCTCAAGCATAGTCCACTTGAATGAATTGTCAAAAGCCCTAAACAAGAATGGTATTAAGTTAGAATATTATACATTTCCATTAAGATTTCACATGGAGAAATGGTGGATTGTTGGTACTGAGAATGAAAAACTACCTACTGAGACTAAAGAGTTTAGATGCACAAGATCAGCACATAACATTTTATTAATATATAAATGCTTTTGTTATGGCTACTAACGAGGATTTTGACTATTGTTGTGGTACTATAACCTGTTTTGCTACAACTTACTAAGTACTAACTTGGTATTCAATGATATTCATCTAACATCACATATGCAGTTTCAACACACTTTAATGAATTAAAGAACATGGTAGCTCACTGAGATGGGCCTATGTTTAGATCAGATACAATAATTCATACGGCTTTCGCAAGTCGAATATGGTTTTGCTTGCCTACTCAAGAATTTAATTGTAGAGAATAAATATATAAGTTAAGTGAGGCTTATTTTGTAAACTAATAACCCGAATCACCCGACCCGATAACACCCGACAAACCGATACCCAACCTAATAACACTCCTAAATGTGTATATTTTAAATTACTAATCTTTCCACTGTATTGCTCAGATAGAAACTGTTTGATGTCTTTTTCTTGTCTCGTTTGTATGAATCGAATATGCATCCCGTCCTTGTCTTAGGGCAAATTAAAAATAAGACCCAGTGAGAACTACACATAAAGTTTAAACATCTTAGTATAAACAATGCATGTTAATTAAAACTATATTATAACAAGAAAATAGCGTACCTTCAAATTACGGTTGCAAAGGAATATCTCTTCTCTTTATTGCTTCAACTGTACAAGAATTATGCTTTATGGCAAAATTACTCTCTGGATCGCACACACAGCCCTTGGATACATCGTAGGGATTTGAAAAATGCACAGGTGTTGAACTCTTCCTACTTACCAATCTCAAACAGATTGCCTAGATCAAGAATATAATAATTGAAATAATTGATTAGAGGGGAGAATTTATGTTATAATAATAATTAATTAAAACATTAACAAACATACAGTACCACCATGAAGTATGGTGCCACAATCTAATCATATTCGTCATCCCCACCCTAATAACTACTCATATTCAACAGTACTCGAAAAGGTTTTGTCATACATTTCCATCAGGATATGCAAACATGGATCTGTTCGTTTCGGTCTTTGCGGTTTATGAAACGATTAGCTAAGGCTTGAATTTTTTGTGGCCTATTTGGTAACTTCACCATAGCTCTTTTGATTGTTTTTGATGGCAATGGCTCTTCAATCTACATTAACAAACCATTTAGTTGCAGGTACTATATATGTTAACTTATATAGATATGAAGTTTGAGTATGATATGATTAATCCAAAACTACTATCTGCTGGTGACAATGTCTAGTCAATGGTGCTTGTGATGGCACAGGTTCATTAATCTAAATAAAAAAAACCATTTACTACCATACACTTTATTATGATTAAGAGAGGAAATGTGTGTTGCAAACCTTCAAATGATTGCATATCTATAAACAAATTCTGTGTAGTTTTAAGGAACGACTCCAGTACTTGAACCTACGTAATCCACATGTGTATAAAGTATAATATGAATTGAGTGTTTACACAGGTGGTATGGTGGAATACGCGACAGCCACCTGACATTTTGATATCTCGATGCCCATCACCTATTACTCATACTTACTGCAACCAACCCTTGTCTTTAAGTCACCTAAGCTTAGAAAAAAAAACATGTGGAGTTGCTCTTTTTACTAGCTTGGAGTGTTGTTTTTCTCCCCATAACAGAAAGGTCCCATACTACTTAAGACACACCTCGTATCCCAAAAACAATTCCATTTTTCTGCCTTTTAATCCTTTCCTTTCTTCCACCATTGCTTTTCAAAGACATCCCTTCCTACTGCCCACCTAACAGGCTTCTTTGGAAAACAAACCATCTCGACGCATCACTATTACTGCAACCAACCTAAATTTAAGGTCTCCAAAGCTTAGGAAACATGTTGAGTTGCACTATATTACTTAACTTGGGAGTTGTTTTTTCCGCGAAAGTATGGTCCCCATAGCAACGCTTTCTATTCGACGTATGCAGACTGGAAGACAATGCAAAAAAAAAAAAACTTTGATCTGATTCATACCAAAAACTTTATACTTGAGGATTAATAGTAGTAGTTGTTTTCCGTTCTTCATGAGATAATATAAGTTTTGATCGAATAACGGAAATAATGGATGGATATCTTTTCTTTGTTTTTCAATGCTTGTCCCGCTGGAATAGGTGTATTGTTTTCATCTAGATACATAAATGTAAATTCTTTGTCGTTTTCATGGTTGAAGTACTCTTCGTTGTCTTCACAATCTAAATATTCTTCTTCGTCGTCCTCTACCCTCAGGCTCTAGCAACGAGTTAATGTAATATGTTATTTAAATCCCATGAATCATGGGGTATATAATAATAAATTTTGATCGAAATAACGGAAATATTATATCTTCGTCGTTTTCATGGTTGAAGTACTCTTCGTTGTCTTCACAATCAAAATATTCTTCTTCGTCGTCGCCATCAGGCTCTAGCAACGAGTTAATATTATTTGTTGTATTTAATTCCATAATCATGCGTATGTGTAATAAGAAGAATAAATCGATAAACATAAAAAAAAGACGCTTGAGAGTAGAGAAAGCCATGGAATATTGGTGGAACTTTGATCTTTTAACACCGAAAGAGAATGATATGAATTTTTTGTGTGTCTAATGGGTGAACTAATCCCCCTAATATATAGTGCAGATTAGTAAGGAATCAGTAAAGATACATAAAACCAAATCTCCCATCGCCAAATTATGGTAATAAATTAATTATTAACTAAACAAATCAACACAATTATATTAGGAGGAGAGTTATATTGGATACAAGATATTGCTTTGTTATTAAGGAGTCATCCACGATATCTATCTAAAAATAAATCATTGGCTAAAATTAAAAGCATTTAATTATTTCACATATTATTTAAAACTTAAATATCTCTAAAATGTTAATCGTTAAACAAAAAAAGATATACATCACGACGAGCATTTAATTTAACTTCTATAGATAAGTCGAACTTTGATGTACTTTCGACAATTTTTTTTTCATTTTTATCACTTTTTTTTGTTTTTAACTTTCTTTTTTCATTGTTGAAACTTGCCTAAAAATATCATATGTGATAACGCACTAATTTATATATTCGTATAAAATCACATTTAACATCAATATATGATACTTGTCCACCAACATAAGACCTGCTAGGTATTGGTGTAAAGCACCCGCCATGGGGATTTTAAAAGAGACTATCATAGGTTACCAACCTGTAATTATAACCCCATAACATTACCAAAACTATACCTTCTTTAAAAACCAAGAACAAAATTTAAGTAAACACGAAAATACACTATGTTCTTACCGTATTGTGCAGCTTCATTAGTGCCTGAGCTTTCTTTACGCACATTCAAATCAAAACTAAGCTTATCCATGATTAATCGAGGAATAACAGCCTCAAGGATTGCATGTGTGAGAGGGATGTGAAGAAGGAGGGATGATCAATGTAATAAAACGGGAACTATAAGTCAAAGAGTCGAGTGTATAAGGCACCTAGCTTAAGTTAGGTGTATGGTATATGTGAATGGACAAAATTTCCCCTGATGGTAGTACTAGTTAACGGTCAATTAGATGGAAAATCGGTTAAAGGACCACTTAACCCGATTTGGACAACCACAGGAGCATTGGTGTAATTAAATACATTTTAGGATCAAAAGTGCAACTTCGTGTAAACCACAAAGACCAAACATGTAATTAACTCTAGTATAACAAGAAGAAAATTGTGGTTACAAGTCGGTTTATTCTTTCTCATTATCTTGAGTTATAATCATGATGCATCATAAAATGGTTAAAGCCCCATTAAAAGATGGAAAAAAATCCTTGATATATGATTTTGGAGCACGAAATTATTTGCACACACAAGAAATATTTCAAAGAAAAATATAAAAAGAATGTAAATCGTAACAAACAAATAAACATGAGGTACATGAGAAAAAAATGTCCAATAATGTGACATAAACAACTTATTTCCAACTTACCGGAAAAGGGTTTATATACATTCTTTCCGGTCATTGCAAACCAAGTTGTTTGTGAAACATTTCAAAGGAAATATAACCAACCCTCTACGTTTTTAGTTATAAACACATTCATGTTTTGCTAATGAATCAATGTGGGATAAACGAAACCTAATTTTCTTTTGTTAAGTTTCATATCCGAACACCTTGTTTGTATGCATGAACCATTCATATTTCACCTCATCTAAACTAAGGATTTATGGGGCTTTAAGTATCTTTTTGTTAGCTTCATATTATTAATCATAATAAGCACAAAATAGTATATGTCCTGTTAAATGCGTTAACAAATTCTTTGAAAACGCATAATGAATACGTTGATATTGGGGGACGCATTGTATGCTTTATTACAATTAATAAAGTCCATAAATTTCATTATTGGGGCAAACGTTTTTTCTATGTAGGGATCGCAATGAGTTGGATTTAGGGATTGCATTTATCCTTGTCCCTAAACCCGATTATCAAAGTCTTTTTTTTAAATCTGACTCAATCCTCATTGAGGGTTTAATTAGAGTGCTCTATTGGTGCGCGATGCTTCTCCAAACCAGCCCCGTGCTAATCGAGATTTAATCGGGGTGTTTTATTTGGGAGCGATTCTCGACCAAAGCTGCATCATTTCACATATATTATTATTTTCTCAACTTTAGCAATAGCCTATTAATAATCAAAAGTAAACTGCAAAATACATCCCTATTATGATTTACACTTTCTAACAACTTTCTAAACGCATTCAAGTTTTGCCAATGAATCAATGTGAGATAAGAAAAAACCTACTTTTCTTTGGTTAATTTCATATCCGAACACCTTGTTTGTATACATGAAATGTTCATATTTTCACTTCTTCTAAACTAAGGATTTGTGGGGCTTTAAGTATCTTTTTATTTTTTTAACGGTAAGTTAGTAGTTAGTGATTCGAGCCCACAATGACATATAATTAGGCAGTATGCATGGCTCGAACGTTCGCCTTAGGGGATAAACCTCACTCCTGCTTCTATTTATTTCCGGCCCCTAAATGTCCATGGTGAGACTCGAACCTGAGACCTCACCAAAGATACCACCTCAAGGTTACCTTTGGTGGCCAACTGAGCTAGCCCATTATTAATCGTAATAAGCATAAAATACTAGTTTGTACTTGATATGATTAATTAAGCGTGATCATGGTTCGAAAACCGAGCCAGACCGAGCAAGATCGGACCTGACCAAAACTGACTTTGTCCAAATGCTGGACCGAGTACCGAATTGAAATAGTCTGGTCTGGGTCGGTCTGGTCCGGTCCAACAAAGCATAATCGTCGGGTTTTTTGTAATACCGGACTGAGGATCGAATTTAAGGAAAAGCATGGACCGAGGACTAGACCAAAATATGTTCAGTCCGTTCCTATCGACGATCCAATCTGCTCGACCCTTGAAACTACTATATGTTTTGATAAACGCAGTTAATAAAATTCTTCGAAAACAAGCATAAATAATATGTTGATATTGGGGCACACGTCGTATGTTATATGCATGTATAGCTCAATTAAGACGCATGAAACTAAAAATCAACTAATACTTGGCGTTTAACATGTTATGGATATTTTTGGCAGTAGACGTATAGATTGTTTGGGAGTTACTAGTAAGAGCACAAGGTATGGTGAATAATTGCAGAATGTCATCAAAACCATCCAAAAAAATACAAAAAAATTCTTGCTGTGAGATTTGGCTTTTCTGCAAGATTTCATACAGTAAGTTCAAGATTTCGGAAAAAAACTGAAGTTGTGGTTGGTTATCTTACTGACAGACAGATTGTTTCGAAGTGAAGTTTTGAGCTCACACATTGACAAAAGAATGTAAAAAATGTCTCTCCACTCGAGTTACCAGTCAAATTTGTTGTACAGATTGTGTAAGCAATAGATTCAACCGAAAACAAGGATGAATCGAGTTATAGCAGTAACCCAAGTTGCAGAAAGAAACAACAAATCTACATCTACAAAAAGTCTTGGCTTAAATTCAACTTCGGTAAGTAGTAGTGATCCTACTAAAAGTTCCTTGTTGCGTCAGCCAAATGCTATGGTGGGAATAATCGGAGGCGTGTCAGCTGACGTGACAATGGATTTTGTTAATAAGCTCGTAAAATGGAGCAATGAAGGTAAAGATAATGGAAATGGACTACCCTATGTTCTTTGTTCAGATCCAGTTTTAAGCAATTCTTGCCAACTGAGTAATGACGCCCAAATAGTGGAAATTTTGAGACATAAAAGGGCGTTTCTCAAGAGATCCGGGGCTTGTTGTATAGTGATCCCTTGTCACATATCACATTTATGGTATGATGAAGTTTCAAAAGGGTATTCAGTTCCTGTACTAAATATGGGTGACTGTGTTGTAAATGAGCTTGGAAGCCAAGTTAAAGCCAATTGAAGCTGGAAGTCCTGTGCGAATTGGAGTTCTTGCCACCAATGCAATCCTAAACGTGAGATTTTATCAAGACAAACTTCAGAAGGAGGTAACTAAATGAGCACTTGGAACTGGGAATGTAGCAAGATAGGCAGGTTAGGTAATGGGTAAATTTGGGCTCAGTTTGAAATGTGTCTTTAAGTATAGGTCAGGTTTGCTTAATCTATGAACACTAATAACCCATATTTAATGTTTTTATATATGTTAGTTATGAGTAAAAAAACTATATTTTTACAAATACATCGTTAAATAAAAATAGTTAGAAGGTTGTAATGCATTAGAAATAGACATTGGGCGAGTTTGAGTCTGATTGGGATAAACACAACCAAATTGACCCATTCAAAACTATATAGGTTATAAAGTTACCTCCTTAGCTACAAGTGACGAAAAGGTATACTGCAGGGTTTTGAGGTTATTCTGCCCGATAAAGCTACCATGGAACACACTATAATCCCATCAACTGAAGCTAAAAGCCAAAAAGACATAGAAGGAGCGCAAAACCTTTTGAGAATTGCCTCGGGTGATCTGCGGGATATTTTGCCATATGATGATCCTTTGTTGAAAAAATGTGTCGACCTACTGGATTCATTAGCTAGGTCAACAGTCAAGCTTGCTCAATCTGCTATTCAAAGCTTTTAATATACACGTAGAAGATATACAACAATGGTGAAGTAGTATCTCGTGTATTGCTAGTAGATAAGTATTGGTACCATTTGTGATTCTTTCAAAAAACAAATACTACATATCAAGGGAATGTTCTTGAGATAACAACAATAGTAATAGTAATTTCATGAAGATAAAATGCCTACATAAGCTTTAGCAAATCTGCAGCACGAAACTATATGGTATGAAGAACAGCCCAAAAACTCTACTTAGTTTGTTACATTCCCAGTTTCAACATGAGCAAATGGCATAATGTTGATCCAATGACTAGGGTGTTAGGATGTGCGCGCTAAAACTAAAGTCACAATAACTAGTTGGCTTCACCAAGTTAATTCTGGAGTCCGGACCATTTCTTACCTTTCCATGACTACTAGTCTTAAATGAACACACCTAGCGAGATTTGAACATTTAACCTCATGTTACGAAAACATGAACCTTTACCACCGGGCGATTTGTTAGTGGTTATATCACTTGCGAGAATCTAGAGGTGTTATTTATCCGTAACAACTGATGCACTATTCGATATCGAGTGGATAAATAGTTATCATCAATTTCATTTGAGTTGTCGAGCTAGCTACTTCTAAGACTGATGAACATCATTTACGTGTCATCTTACATTTTCAGTCTTTATTCAAAAGCATTTAGACACTACTTTTTATTACATAAACGAGCTAAGTTAAGCCATTTACTTTTAACCTTATGCTATTTGTTCTTTTTATTATGAGTTGCCATTTGTAATAACCAATGTTATAGATAGGCTTGAGGTGTGGCGTGACAACATGATTAAGCCTCAAGTCTTAGAGTGCTAGGTACTATATCATCGTCATATCATCTTTAACATTTTAACACCAACACATTAAAAAACCGCTTATCATAATACCTCATAACACACCCTTTTGGAACCCACTTTTTTTCTCTTTTATATTTATTCAATCAAACTAAATATTTAATCATTTAATAAAAAAACAAATTATAATTAAAAAAATTCAAAACGAAAAAAAGTATATATACAAATAGGTTGAGCCTGATTCATTATCCAGTAAAATCCAAACAAAACCCTATCTCTTTCTTCTTCCTCTCAAACCCTCGACACACACACAAACACACATACACACTACACACACTCAATCAACACACACACACAATAAAACACAATACAAACATGGACAAAAGCTATAAATGAGTAATTTACTTTTTGTTTTGTGCTATTATGAGTAACCTACTTAAAAAAATATCAAAATGAGTAACTTATTTTGAAAAAGTCACCAAAATGTGTAACCATTATGTTTTTTTTAAACAAAAAAATTTAAAAGTAAAAGTGAACTTTTTTTTTAAAAAATATTTAAGAATTAGTTTTTTGTTTTTTTTAAAAAAAAATTGTACAGTCAAAGTAAAAGTCGGTCGGTCTAGTCTCACAAAAAACCCAGAGATTATGCTTTGTTGGACCGGACTAGACCGAAGACCCAACCAGACCATTTCGGTCCGGTTCGACGTTTCGGATAGATTCAGTTTCGATCCGATCCGGTCCGGTTTTCTAACCGTGATCACCCTTAGTACTAGTTTGTGCTTGTAACGACTAACTAATTAATAATATGAAGGTAATGAAAAGATACTTAAAGACGACAAATCCTTAGTTTAGAAGAAGTGAAAATATGAACATTTCATGAATACAAACAAGGTGTTTGGATATGAAACTTAACAAAAGAATTTTTATCCCACATTGATTCATTCGCAAAACATGAATGTATATGAAGCCAACTTTTAGACGCACATAAAAAAGGAATGTATATGAAGCCAACTTTTAGACGTACATCAAAACATAGTCGATTTCGAAGAAAATCATATGTAAAGTTGGATAAATCCAAAATAGTC
>BQNB010041360.1:4119-46817 GCA_026074375.1 Tanacetum coccineum
TGGAAATCAGACGATGACCATAAAACAAATAAATTTAGATGATTGCTTTCCATTAACCCAAGGTAAAAAATCATATTTATGTGCAATTTATTAGATCTGTTTAATTTGGGTTTTATGTTCTCTATGAAATAATTATGCACACCATATGTTTCATAAAATATTTACAAACTAAAATTGCTTATTGATAGGAATATTTGATGTAAAGCTTTTCACACATATATTCTTTGAGATTAACGCTTTTTATATATTATGTGAGATTAAGCTTTCAAGCACATAATCATATCAACAAGAGTGTCTTGATTATTTATTTTATCATTTCATTAGATCATGGATTTTCTTTGATTTTGCTTAATTTCAATTAAGGTAATAATTTCAATTTTGATTATGAGTTACTAACGATCTATTGTGTGGTTTTGAAATTAGGTGTTCGAATTGGAGATTCAAAGTGATGATGTGGCTTATTATCAAGTATAGTTTGAATCCCCAATTTTAATTCTTATACTTAGGGTTAGGTTGATTTAGGTTAACTTATATGGTTTGGGTTAATATTTATGAATGAGATGATCAAAGCAATCCTTTTGATATTCAATAAGTAATTAGCATTTTTTTATATTCAATACAGAATTTGTGGAGAAATTTGTAACAATGGAAGATGAAGATGAGGAGTAGGCAGATGGTTCACACTATTTCATTCAACAATACCTATTATCTTTGGATATCACCAAGAAGTTGCAGATCATGTAAGAATATTTTAGTTATGGGTTTGAATTATCGTCTACTGGCTGTTACTAATATTGTAAGAGTATCTGTTTTTAAAATTAGGCTGCATTTGTGCTTGTGGGTTTCGCCACTAGATAAAAATTTCAAAGGAAATATAAAGAGGTGTTTGGGATGGCTTTTAGATAGTGATATACGTCGGGTTATCAAAGCAAATGAAGACCTACCATAAGAACATCGTCGGTTCTTTCTTCAACAGCTTCTGCGAGGGCTGAAATACTTGCACACAGGTTATACATCACTTTCAATTCATTCAAGAATATGTGCATCCGTTTCAAGTAGTTATGCCGTACTATCTTTGTGTCTATTGTGAATATAATTTTATTCATCTGCAGCAAACGTTTTTCATTAATAGCTAAAGCCTAAAAACATCTTAGCCAACGCTAACTGCAAACTCAAGATTTGAGACTTTGGTCTTGCAAGGGTTTGCCTTCGGTGGCCATCCTACTATAATATTTTGGACAGTATGTCCCTAAGTCGCCCATTACCTTTTTCAGAAGTTGTTCTATAATTTAATTTCTCAATAATATTATGTAACAAGCCAAAGGATGTTGTGGATTAAGAACAGTGAACATGAGGGGGACATAGTGGTTAGAAGCAATCAGGTATTAGCTTTTAACCTCAAATTGAGTATGTTTGATGTGGTGTTGTTTACCAATTAGTGTTTCCTGCATAAAAAATATGCGTGTGAGAGTGGTCGCCAACGCTATACCACTAGACCAATGTTGAGAAAATAGGCTTATAAACTTACTCATACACTTTAATGGGATTATTTTGTCTATATAAGTTATTAAACCTTTTTTTATTGCCTATTGACTATATTGGTAGTATGATTGTGTTATATGATTGTAGAGAATTAAACAAAATCTTAGGATAAGATTGTTAAAGAGACTGAAATTATTTTGGCTATATAAGTTAATAAACCTTTTTATATTGCCTACCGACTATATTGGTAGTATGATTGTATTATATGATAGTAGAGAATTAAACAAAATCTTAGGATAAGATTGTTAAAGAGACTGCAACTATAGAACACATGGAGAATCATTTAATTGTAAACTGTAATGTAAACGTAATTAGCATTTTTAGCAAAAAGTTGAAGACAACAATAGCAGCTAAAATATGGCCCTCAATGTTTGATGTTTGTTCAGACGCAAGTGGGTAGATAATGCAGTCAGAATTTTGTTGTAGTAGGGAAACTAAATTTGTGTGCTTTCGTTAAATTACGGACTGTAAAGTAGTAAAAGATCAGGCCTATATGATTGGATGAAAGTTCATTTTAAAGTTCGTGTTAAATGCTAGGCTTAACAAGTAACTGCAAGAATAATCTATGTAAGGGTTGCTAGAATGGTTTTTGTTTGCTGTTATGGAGCTCACCAAGCAGACTTTTATACACACATGTTTTACATGTTTTCAAAACTTTTGTAATATTTTTGTTTGGAATATAGTTTTAGTTTCTGATATTTACTTCTCATTTTTTCTTTTTACATACATTTGAAAATGGTTTTTATCCACATTGTTATTTACGTGGTCTGTACAATACTCTTTTTGGTATTTCAGTTGTCTAATTAGCTTATTGTAACCTTTTGAATTCTTGGATCATCTGCGTTATATCTTATCTTTAAATTAGAAAAAAAATGCTAGTACATCCATGGTGATATAATTGTTCTCTATCTTTTCAAGGTGATATTTCGTGACTTCAAGTCTTCAAACGTGTTGTTGGATCAGAACTTCAGTGCGAAACAGATTTTGGACTTGCTAGAGAAGGACCACAACGTATGACCGGACAATATCCACAATGGTGAGTATGTCGTAACACACCTTGGCAGTTTAAAAAAAAATACTTTTATGCTAAATGATGTCATTTATCATCATTCATCATAGTTTAATTTAAATATCGGTGCATGTTGCTGATGGCAATTGACGTATAGTAATATTAAATTTTTGATGAAATTTAAAACTGAAAGTAGTGTGTTTTGGGCCAATAAGATTTTTTATTTGTTATTTTTGACAGGGTTACAGATATAATATTACACCTTGATATCTTATGTTGAAAACTTTACAGGGAACTAATTATTGAAACTGTTGGTAGCGCAGACAGTGAAAATGAAAAGATCGAAGACGAGTGATTCAGCAAGACGAGGGAGCAAAATTGAGCAGAACGAGTGATTCAACACGTTAAGTGATTCAAAAGGAGTGAGCTACTAAATCAAAGACAAGTGCTTCAGCAGGACGAGTGATTCAAAATGAAAATTGTAACACCCCTATTTTTACATATAGCAGCGGAAGCTAATCTGGGGTATTACTTCATAGTACAACAGTCATAATCATAGAAAACGATTCAAAAGAGACGTTTTTGGAAAATTTAGTTATCATTCATTATAATCAGAGTTTTTACAAAAAGCAGGTCCCAAAATCTAAAACATAAAGTGTGAATGATAACAGTCCAGTCATCTTCAAGTCCGAGCCACTCCGTGCCATAGATTGCTTAAGTACCTGAGATACATGCTAAAAAAAATCAACACAAAGGTTGAGTGAAATTCACAGGTTTGATATTAAATAGTTTGAATACAAGCCATAGTGTAATAATTGTACGAGCATAATTATTATGGGAAATTGCATTATTGCATTGTGGTATTATATAATTGCGTTGAGTCTAAGCTCATGGCACACAAATTGACTGGTGTATCATGTAATATATATACCTCCAAATTGATTGTGATCTTATAATATATATATATGTTTATATTGTTAATATATATATATAGGATATATATTTATTATATATATAATATATATATTATAGGAGAGGGGAGAGAGAGACTAATGGCCTCCGGTGTAGGTATACTGACTACTACCTAGTGACTAATTTAATATATAGTGTCGTTTTGGTGTTACCTATCCAGCTAACACAAAAAGGATTCGTCATTCCACTGATAGATCTATCCACATATTTGCGTGCTAGCGCAGTAAATGATTAATGGTCCTATGATACATGAGGGACTTTTGCATAAGTGATTTCTGACATTAATTGTAATGGTATATCAAGATAGCATATAATCTGAAAAACACCTGTATTCATAATTTATAACATGTATCCCCCTCACGGGTTATGAAACATTAAAGAGGTTTAAAAGTGAGGCTATGAACTCACCTCAATCGACTTTATCACAATCTCAACAGGGAATGTTGATATAGCAAAATGATAGTAAACAGTCACGTCACGCAACCTGAGTAAATATGTCAAGTCTTAGGAAGATTGTACTCTAGAACTTTGGTTCTAAGAGTTTAATATTGTTATGAGTTTGATTGGAAAGTTTGGAATTATTGTATCACCGTTCGGGCCATCATAATTCAGAAGTTATTCAGTAAACGTTTGAGGAGTCAGGGCACTTTAAATCGTAAACCCAGCAAACTCAGTCAGAACGTAATACTAAGATGAAATCCCGTAATATGAAGCTCCCTAGTATTGTGACACGGAATAGATTAGAATATTAATTTGACAGTTTATACCCTTGATTTATAAACATTTGCAAAACTAGTCCTTTTAATATATAAAGTATATATTAAGTAATCCTTTGACTTTAAAAACTTGGCAAAACATACCCTTGATGTTATAAGTTTCATAAAATGTCATTTTCAGCCCTTGGACTTAATAATTTCCAAAAGTTACAATATATACCCCTTTGCATGAAAATAATTACAAATTAAGTCCTAATTTGCATGCAAACTATTTTTAAGACTCTAATTGATACTTGCAGGTTATAGCTTATTAATATAAGTTAAAATAAGATGTTTTAACGTAACGAAAGTTTAGATTAATGATTTGTTAAGTTAGAAATCGAAACAGGTCGAATTAGGGTTTTAAAATGAAAACGCATGGGTTTTAAGTTCAAATTCTTTCAATAATCAATAAAGTTGTTATATTAACATTAGTTAAGATGATTTATAACAACATTTAACCATTACAACGATTAGATTTAAGAAAAACACAAAATTAGGGTTTAGGGTTTCGGTTTTGGATCAAAATGGTAAAACGCCTAGAATTTGAGATAAAAAGTTTTAACAAGAGTTCAAGCATGATCATATGAACATTATAGGAATGTAGGAGCAGGTATGTATCATAAGAAACCTGGGTTTGAGCTTCGAAGATCAACAATGGAGGAAAACGGGTCGAATGGGTCGAAATGCACTCGTACGCCTAGTTTTTCTTCTTCGGGGCTTCAAGGCTTCAATCTTTCTCTTGATTATTGTTCTTGGGAACCCTGGGGACTTCCTTGATCAAGAATTAGCAGCCATTGTTGGTTATAGAAGAAGAAATGTTGGTGTGCTTTGAAATGAAGGGTGCGAAGCCCCTTTTATAGTCATTTTGGAACTTGGAGGCCAAGGTGAAGGGTGAGGTGGCTTATCCCTGATGTAGCTGTATTGGAGAGTCTATAATGGTGATATGGAGGGTATAGGGTGGTAGCTAGGGGATGTGGAGGTGGTTTGTGGTGATGATGTGGCCGCGGCTAGCTTAAGCTCCAAGGGAAGGATGTAGAGCTCTTACCACCAAGCAAGGGAGATAGACATGCTTGTAAACTGCTATGAAAGCAAGTAGGTGAGTCACCATGGTGCTTGGTTGCAAGAGTAGCTTTCAAAATGGGTTAAATTGCAAAAATGGAGGTTGCGGGTTCCATAGGGCTTGATTAGGGTTTTCTTGCTTCAAATTCGAGTACACTTGGTTAATAATGATGGATTAATGATCACAAGACTTGTATTAAGATTTGATTGGTGGTTCGGGTTTAAAATGGGTGAAAAATGAGTAAAATAGGTCGCGGTTTCATATGGTACGGGTTTAGGGTTTTCTTGGTTCTTTTTCGTGTATATTGGAGAGATAAGGGTGGATTAAGGATTATAAGGATTGTATTAAGAGTTTAGATCACAATTTGGTTAATGGTTCATGATAAAAATGGGTAAAAATGATAATGTGGGTCGTGATTTATAATTAGGGTTTTCACGATCTAATTCTTGTACATTGTTGTTATAATGGATGAAATGATGATGAAATGTGATTTTGTAATGTTGTAATTTATGTTTCTACAACTTATTTGAGTAATGGTTTAGGTTTAAAATGGATAAAAACCAAGAAACGGGTCATGGTTTAGTATTTAGCTCGGGTTAGGGTTTCTGACTTTAGTTTTTTTGTAATTTCATGAAATGAGAATGAATATGGATTGTAAATAAAGTGTATGACTTGCTTGTAACTTGTACTTGATGGATTGTACAAGATTCCCTAAGAAAACGGAGGTAAAATGGCTATTTTGAATATCGTGCATTAATGACTTGTATATTATGCTTTAAAGGACTTGTACCTCATTTTGGAGGGAAAGTATATCAAAATGAGATGTTATATTACTTGTACATATGCTTTAGTAGCTTGTACATTCACTTTAGATATTAACTTTTCATTGAATTAGAGTTTAGAGGTATACGATAACGGTTTAAAGCCTGACTTGATATAACGTTGCAAATGGTACATTATATGAGTAATGTACTTTGTAAAAATGATATTAAGATATTGATTTGATATGTTATGATGTTTACTTGACATATATGTAGATAGGATTGACATAGGTAGGTTGCGTGAGCTTGTAAACTTTAGTTATGCAAGTTACGTTGCATAATAAGAGATTAAAGCAAAAAATTCCCTGTGAAAAAGTGATATATTATATAACAGAGAGATATTACATTGGTGAAAATTTCAGGTTGTTATAAAAATGAAAAGGAGTTAGCTATTAAATCGCCGGTAAGTTTATTTTATATATACGTATAGACTTATACATCGTATAGGCCAAGCCGTATACGCCGTATGCCACATATCATATGCAACCCACCTCCAATTCTTTATAAACCTGATACGACCCAATTTATAAAAAATAAAAACAAATTAATATAAACTTGAACTTAAATATTATTGAAAATAACCCAACTGATACATGAGCGTTTCACAAATATTTAGACCCACACCATTCGAAAATGGTGAAAATTGCTTTATGCCAAACAGTCCTTTATATTTACATATATCATGACTTTTGCAGTTCTTATATTTAGAGCTGCTGAATTCAGTGTTTCGAGTCCTTAAGATTTAGACCTTCATTTTGCCAAAGAGTCCTTAATATTTAAGGAGTACTGAATTTATGTTAAATGTTTAGTTATGTGAAATTCAACAAAGAATATCATGACATTTACAGTCCTTAATATTTAGATAAGTCATTCGCTATTTGAATTTAGTGTTTGATTATGTCAAATGTGTAAAAAAAAGAGTGATAGTACCAATATGTTTTTTTATTATGCTACCTAATTCGGAATGGTTCATCAAATATGCATTTTTGACTTCTGCGTAAAAAATGTTTGTGGCTCAGTCTATTACCACCTCACCGGTATATGTAAGTACATGACACGTAATATCATGTATGGACCTACGGTATTCAGATTTAGAAAGGTTTCTTCTCCTCTGTACTCATACAAGCTTAAAGGTATTTTATATTGCTAAATTGAACTTGGTTATGCAACTTCATTTAAAATTTAATCACACATATTTGAATTGCAGGGCCCACAATCCATGCCAGAAGTAGATTCCGAGGTCTAAGTATTTGGCTCGCCTGTCCCAAGATTTCGAGTCTGAAGCACAAATTACAATAGCATTATTCGAAGTAGGTTCCAGAAACTCACCATTTGCAGGCAGTTTTGTTATATGTAATGTTGTACAAAAATGTGTGCTGGCGTGTTTATAAGGGTATAAAACATGATATTTACTCAAACATGAGCATAACATTAAAAAACTTCTTTTTCTTTCAATGAAGCCCCACTTTTTCTTTCAATGAAGCCTCAATTTCTTGAAGATCATAATTAAATTTCCTTCAAATGATAAGCCAACAAAAAGAAAATGGAAGGAGAGATAAACAAATGTTTTTAATAATTCGGGAACAGATACATAGCAAGTATGTACATACACACGAGCACACCATCTGTAACTAAAAGGTGTATATAAAGCTCTGCTGATATGGAGATTGGTGTTGCAAAGGGTATCTCTGACATATAAGTTATCTGATAAATTTAGAAACGTCGTTTACAAAAAAGTTATATTCCGTATTTGAATTTTTAGCATTCATTTGTACGTAACTAAACGCTTCATTGTCGTTCCAATATATATATTACACTATATGTTTTCCAATCTTTTTTCATTATTCTGCATTTTTTTCGATGAAACTAGCCCGCCCATCCGGGCGGGCTATGAAACTAGTATGTATATATAAGTATATGTATATATGTATATGTATATATATATATGTATATGTATATATATGTATACATATATATATATATGTATACATATATATATATATATATATACATATATATATATACATATATATATATATACATATATATATATATATATATATATATATATATATATATAGTGTGAGGTTCTTTTCAGAACCAAATAAAAGGCGAGAACTGCGAGAACCAATCTTAACCCTTTATTTTTTTATCAATGGACTATATTGGTGGTGGCATAACCATAATAAACAAATAGTTGAAGTTTAATTCTGTAAAAGAAATAAGGGCTATAAGGTAATTTGTTATCAACCCAAAATGATCATTAGCCGAATCAATGGCTAGGATGGAATTAAAGAAGCACAATTGCTATCAATGGCTGGGATTAGGGTTTTGAAGTCTCTCACAGAAGAAACACAAAGAATGAAGGGCTGAAGTCGTTGCTCTTAGAATAAAAAGATTTAATGATACTAAATTCCTATTGGTCCAAAAGTGGTTCTGTAGGTTCTGTACAAAAAAGTGGTTCTGCAAAGAACGGTCCCCTATATATATATATATTTGGATAGTCAAATAGTCATTTGAAGGGAATGTGTCTTGATAAACAACGCGAAACGTGGGTTTAAAACCTTGAGAAACGCCTTATAAACGAACGGGTCATGCCAAAATTTCATAAAAATATTATACTTATAATATTTTACTAAAAACATAATTTCTTAGAAATCCGACAAAAGGACGAAATAATAAAATATTATTATTTTAATAAACCGACTAAAAGACGAAAATATATTTTTATAATTTTATAAATTATAAAACTTCTATTAATGATTTAACGTAACTAAAACGTGTCACTTTTCACCATTAATACTATTAAACTAAGTAACTAAAGACTGCATGATAGATTACCATAACATATTTATTACTAACTATTATCTAAGTCTAGATATTTTCTCGTCTAATTTCTTAAATACTATAAGTGTATACTATCTAACATACGTACTTTGATATATCTTCTTCGAGTCTTAACCACCAACCATCACACAACCAATAACATTAAAAGTGACCGTACAACGCACATTTTGACTATTATGCATCAACTTAAACATCCATTTAAGAAACATACATCTAAATCGGACTTTAACTGGATTAGGTCGTGTCTGGACGTCGTTGCGTACAATTGTTTGATCATATCCTCAACTACTTATCACTTGTTTAAAGGTGAGTTCTCGTTGCCTCATTTTTAAACTCTTTTCCGTTGGGCGAAAATGATACTTAAAACATATTTCAACTACTTTTAATACTATGCAAAAACCTTTTATTTCTTTTTTTAAACAATGTTATGTGCCTATGATTGTGTGTATGAATGTTATGTGAACACTATATGAATGACATGTGAACACTATGTGAATGTTATGCGAACACTATGAGATCTATTTATGCGAAGTTCAACTGTGAATTTCTACACCACACTATTTAGCCGACTGTGTAGCTCTAGCTGGTAGGCGATCGGTCCGAAGGACTATAAGCGCGCGAGATATTATTGATTTGTGGATTTGGGTTGGGATACGCTTGCGTGATGTGTTGATTTTGTTGATAAATTAAATACTATTGTATGCATTCTGCTTTCATATTGCATAACTGTCCACTCTTAAATTCTAGCACAGCAACTGGGTTTACTTCTAAACCTACGAGCTCACCAACGTAATGATGACCCTTTCGAGTATCATTTTCAGGTAATGTGAATGATCCATGAAGCCAGGATTAGAGACTTTAGCAGACCTAACGGCATCCATTTTGGATCTTATCATTGAGAGTTTCATTGAGACTAGTTTCAATTTTGTTTATTTAATTTCCTTTAGACTTGTATCCCTCCGGTTGTAAGGAGTTGATTGTAATAAATTTCAGTCTATGTGATGTGGTTCAATCTGTTTTGACACAAATTCCATACTTGTTGTCGGAGGATGTTGTAACACTTGTTTTAATGTATGTTAGTTTTCTCTATATTGACGCTTTGTGTTATGACGATCAATCCTCCGTCACGCCTCGTGTTTCTGCCGTAGTCGAGGTGTGACAGGTAAGCTTTTATATCATTTTCAATATTTATGTATGCGTCAACCCAAATTAGATGTTCATGAAAGTACAAATACAGAGTTGAACATACATCTATATATGTGCTCTACATATCATGGCATTTATTTCTTACATACTTCATAACTACACTTGATTTAAAGTAGTTTGGCAACTTTATTACATTAACAAACACCAACAACTAAACGGACTTTACAAAATGGTGGTTCATAATCTAATTAACCATTCTTCTATGAAAACCAAAGCCTTTTGGGATATCCTTCAAAAATTGTCATTTCACAGTATCATATGCTTTTTGAATGTCAACCTGTAAAGCAACTATTTTTGGACCTTCTTTCCTGTCATAACCCTTAATCAGCTCTTGGGATAGGAGGATGTTATCTTGAATATGCCAGTTTATAATAAAAGCACTTTGGTTTTTGCTTACAAGCTTATCCAAACTGCCCTTTAGTCTTTCGTGATGATCTTGCTTATAGATGACATTGCGACAAGCAATATGTCTAAAGTTTGATACTTTTGATGGAGTTTGAATTTCAGGATCCAATGTGATGAAAGTGAAATTTATTTCAGTCAATATCTTCCATGTTATATGTTGTATTCTTAAAAACAATATATATATATATATATTGTATTTTTTTAAATATAAAATATATGGGGCATAAAGTTTAAGAGGTATTTGTTTATTTTTTAAAACTATTAAAAAATGAAACTTATAAGTTTACACTTAACCGTATATACTAAATTTTTATTAACTACCTTTTTTAAGTTTTTGTTTTCACATATTTAATACCTATATTTTTATGTTTTTTTTCACAGCAAATTTATCAAAGATTGACATTTTTTTCAATTTTGACTTTCAATTTGTCAATAAAAAATTAAAAATTCTTGTTATTTGTCCGTGTCAGAACATAGCAACCTAATTAGCATTTTTTTTAATAAAATTAATTTAACAAAATAATGTAATTTTTTATAATATAGAAATTTAGGGTTGTAAAAAAAATATCGAGGCCCTTTGTGCCGGCGGCGCATACTACTTAGGCCAAACTGGGCTTGCTATAATGCTTTTTTTGAGCCCAATAAGAAAGATTTTGTAATTTGTATCACGTTATGACGGTTAGCATATATATTAAATAAACTGTTATTAGGATTCGTATCGAGATTTTTAGTCTCTATATTATATATATACATGTGAAGTCCAAAAAACAAAGAAAAAAACCATACTAGTTTTGAGTTTTGATTGATCAGTGGCTCACCATTCCTCATTCTCTTTGGAGGCTATAGTACACACTGAATCGTCAACTTTGTTTACTTTGAAATATTAATGGAGATTCTCAATTTGTTAAGAGTTTATTTTTATCTTTAACGTTATAGTTCAATAATTCACTACTTTAGAAATTATATACTGTAATTGCTTAGTATTCAGCTAGTTATCATGTTGCTTTTGAAGTTCGAATTTTTGTTTGGAATATGTTTATTCTAAAATTATAAGGTTAAGCTTATTTAATTATATCAAAGTATGATTATGACGTTCTAAGTTGCAATATATAGTAATTATGCTTCAGTTCGTGCTTGCATGCATTATGGAGCCAAACTTAAAACAAACCGACATAATTAAATATTCCCAAGCTAGCTATAGTTCGTGCATGCGGCTTGTTTTATTTATTCTGTAGTACTAGTTCTAGCCCGCGTGTTTTATGGTAATTATACGAGATTTTTGTTTGTAGTTTAAGCTTCTTGACACTTGATATCAACCGTTCATGTATACATGAGAAACGATCTTTAGAAAAAATTATCTATTATGACGACAAATGAATGTGTTCTTCAATGACTTATGCATGCATGTTTATGATATCACATATGTGTTCGTAGCCTGAAGTTTTGTGTTCTTAAAGAAAAGTTTTTGTGTTCGAATGACTTGTGCATGCATGTTTACAATATAATATGACATATATTATTGTGTGTCTGTGGAATTCTTTTGATTCTTTGTTTTACGTATATAACAATAAGTATTAGGAAAATTTTTGTATTAGCTTCGCACATACGTAAATTATTTTATTTATATATTAGTAACATGATTCTGTGTTATGTACCTAGTAACATCATCCTCAAATATAATACTAGCATTATTGTAATAATTATATGATTAAACTTTGAATTATTTAGAATTAGTTTAATGACATCATCAGCAAATCTCTAATTCTCTAATTGAGCATTTGAATTTGTTTATTGACAACACAAATTGCTGACTTATTAATAGTTTTGATTTGCTGTACAGATATATTATAGCACACGAATTAAACAGAATATCGAGTACGATCATGGATTTAAGCAGTACTTTAGAGCTCACACTCACCTCGGTACGAAGTTTCACGAACAACACTAATTCATCAGACGGCTATGTAGTATGTTACATCGCGGACAAGGAGGAACGAGCCTCACACCACAAGAAATAGGGGAACAGGTGACGATGTTTTCCCCGGCGACATTTGTCGCTGGGGAATAGTCGCTAAACGACAAAACTGGGTCCTACGTGGCACCAATTCTCGTAGAATTTTCAGTCAAAGATTTCGGATATTTTCCCCGGCGACATGTCGCCGGGGATAGTGTCACTAAAATTTGACCAAAAAATCAACGCAAAACGTAGCGGGAATTTTTCCCGCTCATGTTTCCCCGGCGACATGTCGCTGGGGATTCTTTTGTTTATTTTTTAAAAAAATAATTAGTGTTAACTAATTTAGTGGTGACGTGTACAAAATTGGTTTGGGCTTTTTTATACACCATATTGGGCTTCGGGTTTTGGGTTGTTTCCCCGGCGACATGTCGCCGAGGATAGCTTTTGACTTTGTTGACTTTTAATTAAACTACATTTTTTAGGTTCGTTTCGGTCCGATATTCCGTATATTTTAACACTAAATAATAGTTACGTTTTTAAGGTGTGTTCATGTTTGTACCATTGACATGTCAAGGTGATATCGTTATACATAAACACATTCAGATCATAAAAGTTTAAACAAAGTCTTCACATACAATAAAAAACATACAAATTACATTGCAAATGACAAACTATTACAAATCATACAAATTACATTGCACATTGCAAATGACAAACTACTCCAAATCAAGTTTTTCCATTTCATTAAGAACTTCGTGAAGTAGTGCAGCCGAATTAACTGTGTGTTGTTCCAGATGCATATGCATATCCATTGTTGCCTTGAATACACTTACCTTTCCACGCAAGTGCTTGCAGTTTGAGCACTCTGCATTTCTTGAAGATCCTGGAGAATAGTTTGGAGGTGGTGATGGTCTTGAAGAATAGCTTGAAGGTGTTGAAGGTCCTGAAGAATAGCTTGGAGGCGTTGAAGGTCGTGCAAATGGAGCTCCAGGAGAACTCATCAATTGACGAAGTCGGGTCTCTTTCCATAAAAAAAATCCACATCCAAAATGTTTCGGAGGCTATTAAATATTAAAGAAATCAATTCTTTAACAACTAACCATAATATTTATATATTACACAAATAAAAAACATGTGATTGCTCACCTTTGATTTTGGACAAGCATATTATAGTTTACCGTGGCTCTCAGGTTTATACGATTGTCGGAGAACTACACCTCCTTCTGCACAACTACACGCAAATGCTTCATGTGGCACCATCTTCACTATCTTTTTGTGGTTGTGATGGTAAGAGTGTGTGATATGTTTGTGGTTGTGATAGTATATGCTTTTATGGTATAAAAGAGTTTTTAGAAGGAGTATTCGGCGCAAGTTTTTGGTGGGAGTATTTGGCGGTAGTTTTTGGCGGGAGTATTTGGCAGGAGTATTTTGGCGGGAGTATTTGGCGCAATCGACTCATCCGTATAACCATAGCATCTCGACTCATCTGTTGAACCTCTAATGTATAACCATACCATATCGACTCATCCGTTGAACCTCTAATGTATAACCCTAATATCTCATCTCATCCGTTGAACCTCTAATGTATAACCATACCATATCGACTCATCCGTTGGACCTCTAATGTATAACCCTAACATCTCGTCTCATCCGTTGAACCTTTAATGTATAACCATAACATCTTGTCTCATCCGTTGAACCTCTTATAACACCCCATGTTTTAGGGTCATTGGCGTTGTCAATAAATTCACAATGTATCTTTTGTATTGTACGCGTTTGTTTTTAAATCGTAAACGTTAAGTTAATAAATCGCAGTAAATGCTAAAATTTTAGCGTTCAATGTAAACGAACATCAAACGATTAAATGTTTACATTAAGCAAGTGTTAAGTAATTATTTTAATGATAATTATTAACTTTGTTCATTGTATTTTTATTGGTTGCGTAAATTGATTACGTTTCACGATAAATTGCATTTGGATACCCTGGAAATCCACAAAAATTTTCTACGCTTCAACTAAATACCACCTTTATACCCCTAATACTTAATAATTACAAAAATACATCACCTATATCTCTCTATGGCCGGATATGGACCAAAGGATACAAGAAAATCTCATAAAAGAACACATTTCCATGTTTTCATGGGATAATCTCAACTATTAGGAGACATCTATCCAATTTCTTCAAACTTTACACTTAACCCCCTAACCTATGTTTAAATTTACTCCTAATATATAACAATTTTCACCTTAGGAGTAACACTTAAACATAATCGATATTCAACATCTTTTCCTTATGTTGGAACCTCGAAACGGGGATCACCTTGTAGACCAGGCATTGTACTTTAGTAATTTCCCTAGATTAGCTTTTATAGACTCCTCCACTTTCTTATTTTCAGCAACATTACCCTATGTACCATCTTGCCTAGGTACTTAGTTACCTTAATATTTGTCCCCACCTTTGTATCAAGGTGTACCTTTTCCTGCTCTTTTACTAAGCAGTTCGTGTTTATCTTTTCTTCAAGTTGCTTGTCCTCCAACCGTCTTTGTGTTACTACAGCATCATCGTTACTAACATGAAAAACCTCAGCTTCATGATCTCCTTAAGCTCTTTGCAGTTCCACCTAATAACAAATACGTTTTTTTACCTGTACTCCATTGACTCCTGTTTTAACGCCAGGACCAAGTTGTTTGAACCCAACTTGTTTATGACCAAGTTGTTTGAACCCAAAGTGTTTAGATCCAAGTTGTTTAAACACAACTTGTTTTGAACCTCCACGATTTTGTACACCCTTCACCATATAACCCACTTTTTCAAGAGTACCTAATGAAATCAAACTTCTTCTTAACCCGGGAACATACTTGACATCTTCCAGTATAAAGCTTGATCCATCATGCAACTGTATCTTCACTTTCCCTGTCCCTTTGATAGTTCATGTCTTGTTATCACCTAACTAAACCGAACCACCATCAAAACCCTTAGGGTCTGTTTGGTTACACGTAATAAACTAGTAAAGGAATGTAATCGATGGTGTAATGGAATGAACATAGTAATTGAATGAGTCATTACTGTTTCATTGAGCGATTTGGTTGCCATATTAGAATGGAATATGGCATTCACGTATGTTCTTTGGTATGAACCAATAAATGCTGGAAATGAATGAAATAAATGAAATATGACAACATATGATTATGTGTCATAATGGAATGGAAAAATACTAGGGGGTGGATATGTAATGAAATTGGTGGTTATAGACGTAATGGAATGAACCTATGAATGAGCCATTCCATTACAAAATTCAAAACAAACAAAATATTTTCATTCCACTATAATGATCTATTTCATTCCAGCTTTGATTCATGCATACCAAACTCTACGTTAAAGTCATATAATAGCATCATTTATCACATGTTATTAACCCATTTTGTATAATTATTACAAAGAATTGTTACTTAATCGTTTATATTTAAGAATTGCAGTAATTATGGAGTACTTGTGAAACTTAGCAAAAGGCACACATTCTGGAGCTTAAATGAAGATATTTTGAAGACTTATGATTCTGACAACCAATACGCCATATCCATCAAGGAAGATACGGCGTATCCGTGTCTGCACTCACCAAAGACCACGAAGCCCAATACGCCATATCCAGAAGAAGGCTATACACCGTATCCAATATATAGTAATATAATATTATGGAAGATAACAAACGTGGTCCCTACTCCAAGAAACCCCAATACGCCATATCCAATTCCTTTGATACGCTGTATCGAGACCGACTCTAGACAGTATAAATAGAAAACTTAAAATGGCGTTGGAAGACGTTCTCCTTCCCGAATGCTCTTTGGGTTAAAGTTATTAAGTCTTTGCATGGCCAAAAAGGTGGCTTCAATAATCGAGGTGCAAGTTTACCGGTGCATGGGCTAGAATAGTTGGCACATCTAAATTTCTTCATTCGAATGACATTATTCTCCTCTTTTTATTCGTTACAATAGGTTATACTATTTGGAGCAATGGAATTAGAATTGGTCTAAGGAAGATACTAGGGTTCGTAATACGGCTTACGTGAGGGACATGCTTATGGGAATTAGTCAAGTAGACTTAAATGCGGTTGACGGCCATTATGTTTGGAGGATAGCTAAAGATGGCATCTTCTTTCTTAGAGAATCTCGTTGAATCATTAACTCTAAGCTTCTTCCTTCTCTGGTGTCTTCTACTTAGGATAAAACTCTTCCGCGTAAAGTTAATATTTTCATTTGGAGATTGGCTTTGGATCGGTTACCTCGTAGATGGAATCATCTTCTCATTTTTTCCATGGTAATGTGGAATCCTCTTCTCATTTTTTTCTTCGATTGTGATTTCGCCAAGGAGGTTTGAAAGCTTATTCGTAATTGGTGTGTGACCTTTCTAATTCCTTTATTTCTTTCTATAGAGCTTTGGAAGGCTTGTTTCGATTCGTGGCATACTTCCAAAGAGAAGACTCGTCGCATATTTATTATCGCGACTTCTTTTTGGTGGATTTGGAGAACAGTGTTATTTTTAGTTCTCATCCGATAAGGAAAAGTGACATTTTTTTTATTACATTCATTCATCTTCTTTTTCTTGTATAGTTAACTCTAAGTATAACCCTAACATATCGACTCATCCGTTGAACCTCTAACGTATAACCTTAACATCTCGTCTCATCCGTTGAACCTCTAATGTATAACCATAGCATATCGACTCATCCGTTAAACCTCTAATGTATAACCGTAACATATCGACTCATCCGTTGAACCTCTAATGTATAACCCTAACATCTCGTCTCATCCGTTGAACCTCTAATGTATAACCATAGCATATCGACTCATCCGTTGAACCTCTAATGTATAACCCTAACATGTCGACTCATTAGTTGAACCTCTAATGTATAACCCTAATATCTCTCATCCGTTGAACCTCTAATGTATAACCATACCATATCGACTCATCCGTTGAACCTCTAATGTATAACCCTAACATCTCGTCTCATCCGTTGAACCTCTAATGTATAACCATAGCATATCGTCTCATCCGTTGAACCTCTAATGTATAACCGTAACATATCGTCTCATCCGTTGAACCTCTAATGTATAACCATAACATCTCGTCTCATCCGTTGAACCTCTAATGTATAACCATAGCATATCGACTCATCCGTTGAACCTCTAATGTATAACCCTAACATGTCGACTCATTAGTTGAACCTCTAATGTATAACCCTAACATCTCGTCTCATCCGTTGAACCTCTAATGTATAACCCTACCATATCGACTCATCCGTTGAACCTCTAATGTATAACCCTAACATCTCGTCTCATCCGTTGAACCTCTAATGTATAACCATAGCATATCGTCTCATCCGTTGAACCTCTAATGTATAACCGTAACATATCGTCTCATCCGTTGAACCTCTAATGTATAACCGTAACATCTCGTCTCATCCGTTGAACCTCTAATGTATAACCATACCATATCGACTCATCCGTTGAACCTCTAATGTATAACCCTAACATATCGACTCATCCGTTGAACCTCTAATGTATAACCGTACCATATCGACTCATCCGTTGAACCTCTAATGTATAACCGTACCATATCGACTCATCCGTTGAACCTCTAATGTATAACCGTAACATCTCGTCTCATCCGTTGAACCTCTAATGTATAACCGTAACATCTCGTCTCATCCGTTGAACCTCTAATGTATAACCATACCATATCGACTCATCCGTTGAACCTCTAATGTATAACCCTAACATCTCGTCTCATCCGTTGAACCTCTAATGTATAACTATAGCATATCGACTCATCCGTTGAATATAATAATTTTATATTTTATAAAAAATCATTTTAAATAATAATTATATACGAACCGAAGAACCGGAACGACCAAGCCGAAATGAACCAATTATATAATTTATAAAATATAATTGTAAATAATAATTATATATTTTATAAAAAATCATTTTAAATAATAAATATATTCGAACCGAGGAACTGGACCGACTCGGCCGAAACAAACCAATTATATATTTTATAAAAAATCATTTTAAATAATAATTATATACGAACCGATGAACCGGACCGACCCGGCCAAAACGAACCGATTATATATTTTATAAAAAATAATTGTAAATATTAATTATATATTTTATAAAAAATCATTTTAAATAATAATTATATACGAACCGAGGAACCGGACCGACCCGGCCGAAACGAACCAATTATATAATTTATAAAAAATAATTGTAAATAATAATTATATATTTTATAAAAAATCATTTTAAATAATAATTATATACGAACCGAGGAACCGGACCGACCCGGCCGAAACGAACCGATTATATATTTTATAAAAAATAATTGTAAATAATAATTATATATTTTATAAAAAATCATTTTAAATAATAATTATATACGAACCGAGGAACCGGACCGACCCGGCCGAAACGAACCAATTATATAATTTATATTTTGATTAAAAAGTTAAATAAATACTATAAAAAAAAGTTAGTTATTTTTTTTTTTTTGAACAGCAGCTTTATTAAACGACTAGCAAAGAGCTAGAATTAGACAATTACAAGATACGGGTTTTTGAGCCAATCGATCCATTTGAACGAGTCTTTACATCTAAACTTACACCAATAATAAGAATTAGAAACAATGTTATCAAAAATCCTCGCCTGTGAAGGAGTATCCTTCTCGAAAAGAATCTTGTTATGGAACATCCAAACCGACCACCATAAACAATAAGAAGATGGCCTCCGAACACCCGGCTTGAGATTTGCCTGAATCCTAAGAGATACCAACCCTAAGTGTAACCAATTCTTCATAAGAAGAAACATCCACGTAATCCAACATTCACACCCAAGACGATATTTTCCAATAAGAGCCCACTGTCTAACCAATTACATTGGAAGAAAAATATGACAAGAAGATTCCGCCCCACTGTTACAAATAGGGCAAACTATCGAGTCAATTTCAATACCGCGACGAGATATATTCATTCTAGTGGGCAGGCCATCCATTTTTTTTCCAAGCCATGATGTTCACATTAAGAGGCACATATTTAACCCATCTCGTAGCCGAGTGAATAACAGGAAAACAATTAGCATCAATCACTTGCCGAATAGACTTCACCGAAAACCTCCCCTGAATTTTCAAGCGAATCCAAACGTACCTGTCAACAATAGCAGATGAGAGGGTAAACGAGCTAACCATCCTGGAAATAGTTCGAGTTGAAATTCTTCCACACCACTTCACGGATTCCGACGAAAGAGTTAACAAAACTGTAAACAATCAGTTTCGTGTGAATAGTTACATCTGATGCTCATCCAACCGTAACGAGACGTAGGGAATAACATCTTTGCAAACGACTTCATTATGCCATTTATCTTTCCAAAAACTAGTATTGTCTCCATTTCCTATCTTGATCCGAATATAATCAAATATGTTGACACCTTGATTCTGTAACTTCTTCACTTCCTGCACAATAGAGGTCCACGTAGATCGAAAACCCCTTCTCACATCAGTCATCAAACCCCCCTCAGGACCATGAATGAAGTTAGTTATTTATTTTAATTTTCCCCGGCGACAGGTCGTCGGGGATACCCCAACCAAAAATATAATTAACGTGCCAAATACGCTAAACGACAAAAAAATGTAATTTTCCCCGGCGACATGTCGCCGAGGATTGTCGCCGGGAATAATTGTTATGATAAAGTAGATCTGGTTCATCTCTTTCAGTACACAAAACGAAAAAAAAGGTTATCTTCCTTGGCGATTTTTGCAGTGTCGCACCTCCACAAAATTCACCATCACCAACAATTCGAGCACCTCCATCACCACCACCACCTCCACCACTACAACATAACCCACCACCACCGGCTTTATACGAGCACACGAGCACCTCCTCCTCCTATAAACCATAATTCTTTTCTTAACCCTCTAAATGATAATTCTATATCTTTTTTTTCTAACCCTCTAATTATTGGTGGTGCGTGATAAGTTTTGGTTCGACGTACACGACACATGTGGTTTGGTTATATATTTTTTTTAATTTTGTTAATTATAATAAGATTTGGTTAAACAAGATTATTATTGTTGTAAGAAGTTGTTAATTAGTAAATTTTGTTAAGTAATTTTTTTTTTGGTTTTGACAGTAGGTACGCGACAACAGCAGCCAAGAAGGAGAACGAGCCGAGATCGAGCCGAGTCTATAGCCGAGCTGACAACGAGCAGAATCCACAGCCAAGGTATGCTATAAATTTTTTTTTCTCCTTTTGGTATCCCGGGTGACATGTCGCCGGGGAATGTTTATTGTTTAAATTTTGTTAGTTCATAGATAGGAGGGAGGCTTACCCTCCTTAAATCGGTTCTAGGGTCGACACCTATCTATAATCTGTCTATTTATAAAGCCCCCAAATCTGTGCTTCATTCGATGGAGTCCTTGCGAAGGAACTTCTTTAATGGTTTTTTCAGAAGTGATTGAAAAAAATTCGGAAAAAAAAGTTCGTCAAGTATATAGAAGTTCCCCTATAGAAAGATAAAAAAATATTCGTCGCGATGGTGTATTTTTTTCGTTACGTAAATTTAATTATACCATCGCGAAGAAAATTAAATTATCTTCTCTAATAAGACGGCCACTTTTATATACTTTCGAACGAACTTTTTTTTTTAAATTTCCGCCCAGAAAAAATCACATGTGATTTCTTACATTAAAAATCACACGTAAATTTGTAAATTCACATGCGATTTATGAATTTATGAAATCATCACGTATTTAATTACTTTAAAAATCATAAGTGAATTTGTGAAATCACATGCGATTTATGAAATAGCACGTGATTTTTAAAAACAACAAATCAAAAGTGATTTTACAAATCACGTGTAATTTTTTTGTCGGAAATTCTAACACTAAAAAGTCGTCAAAAGTATATGAAATCGATTTTTTTAGTTACGTATGAAAAAATTACATGTGATTTGTATCTCAAATCACATGTGATTTTTTCAGACGTGACTGAAAAAAAAAATTCGAAAAAAAGTTCTTCGATAGTATATATAAAAGTGCCCATTTATAGAAAGATGATTTAATTCTCGTCGCGATGATGTATTTTTTGTCATTTGACGATTTAGCGTTTGCAAGATATTTTATTTTTTTAAAAAGATGTGAAAAGTGGAGTTTTTTAATTGTTTTTTTTATTTGATGAAAAATGGATGGTTAAAATGGGTTCTTTTTTTTTTGAACGGCGACTTTATTAGAACCACTAGCAATGAGCTAGTAAATTACAAAGGAATCAAAAAAAGTGGTGTTTAAAGCAGCCACCATAACCCAAATCAAAGTTTCATTACATCTAGTTCGACACCACCAATAAAAAGAGCGTAAAACAATATTGTCGAAAATAACATCCTTTCGGGAAATAAATTATTCTTTAAAATAATATTATTCTATCATGATCTCACCTCATTCATCTAAAGGTTTTTATATCGGCGCAAAAACCTCAACATGTTGCATTTTCTTGGTGTCCTCTAACAATTTCTCGGATACTTGGTAACAGATGATGAACACATGCTATAATGATACATATACACTTAGTTACGAGTTAGAGCTAGTGACCTGTTTTCTAAGTGGATGGATTCGTTAAAGAATTAAACACATGATGTTTTTTAACGATTAAACAAAGCAAGAGGGTTGGATATGAAGCAATTTTTAGCATTATAAAATTAAGTAAATAAATATAGGATAACTGAGAGTTCAAGATTAGGTGGTACAGTTGAATTACTACTTGGTACAAATGGTTTATGGTTGGCCAATTGTATAGAGTTCAATTGATAGGCAGAAATAGTATAACAAGAGTAGGAGAGACTTTCCTTTCTTTTTTGTTTTCGTATTTTATTTATTTTTAATACTTTATCCGTTCTAAAATTATTGTCCTCTGTTGACTTTTGAAGTCTTTTTTTTTAACTTTGACCTTAAATATTTTTGTTTGTGTTATATAATACTTAATGAAAATCATAACTATGAAAATACATTTAAAATCCAATCAATTCATATAATTTTCATTAACTATTATATAACACAAACAAAAATATTTAAAATCAAAGTTGAAAAAAAAAAACTTAAAAAGTAAATAGGGGACAATAATTTTAAAACAGAAGAAGCAAGTAGATTTCACAATATCAATATTACGTAATGGCATTCTTGTCTTTTATGACTTGGTCGATATCTCCATTTTCATTTCTCTATTAAAAATAAATTAAATAAAAAAAATAAAGAGAAAAAATAAGCACACAGATAACATCAACGGACTCATGACTATTTTTCTATTAAGGTGCATTTGGTTGATGTATATGAGAATGAGGGTATGGGAGTCAAAGTGATACATTATGTTTGTTATGAGGTAATGATTGATTCAAACCCATAGCATCTATCAAATATGATAGGAGGCCACGTGGGTGTCTATGAAATCTATCATACATTCTATCAATTTTTCTCTTTAAACAAATAATTATTTATCATAATTTTTTCTCTCATACTCACAAACTACTAATTTAATTTAAAATGGCCTCACCACTATATAATCTTCTACTCTAGAAATTTATTTGTTTCGGCGTATTATTTAAATGAACACCATTAATTTTGATACCATGCAACAAAAACCAACCAAACACAATCATATAAACATTACCGAATCTCCATAACAATTATATATAATCAAAGTTATACCTACAGTGATTTCACATAGCAAACCAACCGCATCCTTAATACCGAAAGCAGGAATGAAAAAAAAGTACCAGACGGGGACCGATACGAACCCAATTTGATTAGGGAGTACCTTATTTAAATGGGAGTGGGACGACGACAGGGACAGGGCCGCATAATCTTCAAGTTGTGAAATCAGGGTTGAGGGCAGTGGATGTGATGACTTAAATTCACGAACAGGAAATTGACCCTGATTAGTTTATAAATTTATAAAAATCATAGGTATATCTACCGGATTTACAATAGTATAAGTATATGATAAATATTGACGAATTATATCCTTATGTATATGTAATTTTTACACATTCAAATATATTTAAAAGTGCAAAGTGATAGTATATCAATATTAGTGGCTCAGTCCACTAATAGCAAGCTCGAATCTAGCCTATTACCTAAGGGTTTTCAAATCAACACATGACTAGAACCAGCCCAAAAAAACCCGAAGCTACATTTAGCCTAGTAAAGCATCCCAGGCGCATAGTACAGCGTCCGAAGGGATCAACAGTCTCAACTCTTGCCGTTAACGACTAAGATGTACCATCTGACAAAAAGGCCAATGGAAGATACATGATGACGTCCCCACCGAATCAGCTCGAAGGCCTCCCCTCCGAGCTCAAAAGGGATCTACTCCCAATGACACCTAGAAACCTTCAAATAGTTTTTAGCGGCTTAAAATCATCTTCGTAATAGTTACCAGTGTGGGAATTCGTCACTCGAAGGCCAACACCCCTCGCGGTGCCCGCTTCGATGAAACCATGACAGAGGTAACATCTGACTAGGTTAAACCCCACGTTCTCCTCTCTACCCAAGCTTTCCTGCTAAGGTAGAGATCGTGGTACACTAAACCCTAAAATCCCCTTTAAATCGCGAGGCACCCCCATGATCACCGGCTTATGTGCAGAGTCTTGCCCACTCCTATTTTCATCACCTATTAATAGAGTGACATGTCTTTCAGGTTTGATTACGCTTTCACACCTACTTGATACTTTACACATACTTATTACCATCCAAAGCACATACTTACTCTCATGCCGGAGGTGATTCGCAGGGTCACACCTATGCGCTTCACTTAAAGTAATGTTCGCATTTGTTTTGTCGCATGTTATCTACGGCTTGGCAGTTTAACCATCACCCTCATATTCTTCGATTACCATCGAAGCCTGGTCGTGCCAAATATTGCACAATCAGTGGCGCCATCCGTGGGACCGCTATAATTAGTCCCGTTAAAACCAAGTCAATAACCATAAAACTACTTAACCTACTTTTTCGGCATGATAAGCCGAAGAGAATAAATACCACCATAGGGTTTCTCGACACTAACCCCTTTACCCGGTCTAAAAGTGGGTAAACTACCACCCATAACCGCCTTCACTTTTACTGTTAGATCTCCTGAAAAGATGCCACTTACCAATTGTACATCCATTTCGGCTAACCTTGATCCGGTGATTAGCCTAGCCTTTGTAGAAGCCAACTATGATGTTCTCGAATCCCTCCAAAGGGATTGTATAAGACAAGTTTATAATGAAGAACATACCCGCACTGTAATTGGAACAATAAACTATAGTAGAAGTATTGATGAGGAGAGAGATGATGAACCAGGCTGGGTACGTGTAAGGGAAACTACTCCTGTTCACTGAGCGGATCTCCACACGTTCGAAGACACAGGAAGGGTGGTAGAATTTGAAAGATGCATCGAATAGGGATGTGGATCGAAGGGTTGCAACGGAACCGATAGGCAGGAGGCCTTCGACGTCACGAAGAGTAGAAGATGGTTGAAGTTGTAGAGGAAACCATCCTCCACTACTCGCATCCCACCATAGGAAGAAAGTAAGAATAGGGCAACCTTTAACAGTCGACTTTGACCTTCGGTATGGAGGCAAATCAACCTTCGACTAATTCAGAGGAATCTTTTGGTATGTGCTTAAAATACACATACCTTTTCCTAATAAAACGAGTTAAAAAGACCAATAATGACCAATAATGACATGAACATTACATTGTATTCGTTTGTATTATGAATTGTGTCTTGCAGGTAACGGATACAACATAAATGGACAAAAATAGAGCAAACGGATAAAACCGAGCACGGGAATGGAAAGAGTGCAAGAAATAAAAGCCGAAGGCGTTTACATTCTTAATGGGCCAACCCGTACCCATTTTAATAGGCCGGGTCAGCCCATTGACTTTGTATCTATACAAAATATAAGCCTAAACCTAAGCCTCTTATAAATAATCAAGTCCATGAATCATAAATCCAATCCATAACCCTAAAAGCCCATAACCAAGCCCAATCCCTGGTCAAGTCAACAGATATATCAAAAGGGGGTCATACTATTGTGCTTCTCTTTCCCCCCTCATTTTTACACAGAGAAATAACACACACAGGGTTAATACATTTCACCCCAAAATCACCCATGCATCCCTTTTGTTTCTAGAAGCCTGACACAAGTTCTGACACTATCGAATGACACGCTGGCAATCCCAAGCCCATTCATTGGTTGAAAAGATGTGGTGAAGTAATCAAGGGCTCAGATGGATTTGAATTGGATCAAGGGCTTGGATTGATGGAAGAGAGGAGCGTCTCAAGGTCTAAAAGACTCTTCTCACAACTATAAATAGCACATGAATTACACAGTGCAAAATATCTAGTATAGGATTAGGAGTAGGAGTAGCTTAGTAGAATAACTTATTTTAGCTTATGTCTTTTATGTAATTTCTGCTTTTCTTTATCTTGTAATGACTTTTTAATTAATAAAATTTTGTTTTTCTTTTTAAATGAGTTTTAATTCTGTCTTTACACTTAAGCATTTTGGTTGAGTTTAAGTTTACATATGATTTATAAGCTTTAATAAGCTCTCTTTACTTACAAGCTACTGCTTATTCACTTAAGCTTAGCTAAAAGCTTAAGTGAATAAGATTTCCATTTAGACAATTAAAAAATTGTTTGAATAAGCCAATGGGAAGATAAGCCAGATTTGGATGGGCTTATGGGCTTATTCAGAGCTTATTATTAAGCTAGCTTATAGATAAGCTCATTTTGAGCATTTAAGTCCCTATTTAGCTGGGACAAAGGTACTATCTCTTCCTTTACTTAAATTTTAAACTTGATTACTATTATTTTACTTATTATCTTGCCTTATTTGAGAGCTTAATTAATGTTTTAATTATGCTTATTATGCCTTCTTAGTAAGCTTATCATAATAGCTAATGCGTATGGTCTTAAGTATAAATAGATTTTGAATAAAATCTGCTATTAATGGTTAGTTAAAACAGCTTATACTAGTTTCTGCATATTCCTGTGCTTATTTTGAAGTTTTTAATGCTTAATTGTCCTTTTTATCATTTATTCTTAATTTGTTTTCCACTTTGAATCAGTTTTACAATCTGTTTTAAGCTTCAAAAAGTCTGGTTTCACATTTTCTACAGGGTGTTTAGGTGGCACAAAGCAGTCTTAACATAGTTAACATTGTTTGTGTAGATTCTATGGATTATATACAATTTATTAACTCAAATAAGTCCAGTTTTGTGCTTTCATAATCTAGGATTAACTTTTGATTCATTTGAAGTTAGTTCTTCATACCTTCAATTCTGCTAGTTCAAAAGCTATAATGTATGCAATCTGTCTTGTTATAAGATTAGTTTATTTGGTAGGTTTTTTTAGCTTATGCTTAGTTTGATTTTGCTTATTGAGTTTTGATTTTAATTTGTTTTTAGTTTTCTTAAATTAGTTTTACTTATTGAGTCTTTGAAAATAATTTCAAATCTGTTTTAATTTCCAAAAGCCAAAAATAGTATGTGTCTGTTGTAGGTCCTTGTGTTGGATCTATATAGCCTTTGTAAGACAATAGCTAACTTGAATAAATCCAAATCAACTATGTGAGAGACACTGACTATGAATATCAAGTGTTAATGCGGAATCTTAACACAAGTATTAAGAAGAATATAATACTAACTTTGCTATTGATTTCTATTAAGCTTCAATGCTTCTATTTGTTATATATAACTCTATGCCGTAGGGTTCCTTTTATACACCAAGGAACCCTAGAAGGCTTTACAAAACGTGTGAAAGGATAATGCATATCCTTTCCTAAGATATCTCTAAGATAACTATTATCACTATTCTGTTACATAAACAGACTTAACTAAATACGACCAGTACTAACTATAGTACTGCCACTCTACCAGTACTAACTATAGTACTGCCAGACTTAACTTACGTACTTGCCAAAACTAAACTTAGTACTACTGCCAGAACTAACTAATACTAATACTACAGACTTAACTGTTATACTACCAGTATTAAGTCTTTTACAATATATTTCCTAAAAATCCTCCCCTAACTTGATCTTCATTTGTGAACTTCAAGTTTCTTCAAGTGTCTTCAATTTGAGCTTCCTGAGGATGTTGTAAATAAAACTCTTCGAATTATTCTTGAGCTGCAATTCTTAAAATTATCTCTTTTATCTTTCAGCAACTAATCTTCAAAGCTATTCCAGCAACACTATCTATCAACAACCATGTGACAATAATACACATCAAATCATAAAATTTCAGACTATTCTCATCAACTTCCAGGTGTGTTTAACTCCTGTGAGAGGTGAAATCATTAAACTTTAAATGGATTTGATGTTCTCCATTTACCATTTATCCATTTACTCTGGAGTAGTCAGTCCTTTGGGCCACCAGAAAGGTGCATGCATGGTTGACTGAAAACCATTTCAACAACTCTCAGTAACATGAAATATTGGTGGTTGAATCAATATGAGGTTTATTGCACCCCATTATAGCCATAAACGAATTTGATATGCCATTTACCTGTAGCCTTTGCTTAGGGCTAGTCAATCCTTCGGCATCCTAGAACAGTAAATTCCAGGGTGGATAGATTACCATGTCAACTCTTGAACATGAAAACCTTGGTGAGTTGAATGTACCATCCACTTTTCGTAAAAATGTCAACCATCTAATAGGAGATTTTGCAATGTCTTTACCATAAGCCATACTCCTCATGGACTAGTTTTTAAATGGTTTTACCACAACCTTACCACAATCCATAAACTGTGGGCGAGCCAACTCTTTACTAACTCAATATGGTGAGTTGATAACCCATGAACATTTTTGGCAAATTGTCAGCCATTAACGGATTTGCGAAGTCTTTACATGAGCCGTTTGCTCCTGGACCTAAGCCAGTCCTTATGTCCTGATTAGACATGGTGACTGAAAACCATTGTGTTGAGTGTTAGTGCATAGCACCTCCACCCCAGTGTAGATCTCCTTAGCTCTATTTTGATATCTACCTCATCAACCTTCATTACTTTTCCTATCGCCAGCTTGCTTCTCCATCATTTTCAAAAAGTTTTAGCAATCCTCATCTGGTTTTTCCGCCTCTTGAAGTATCTTGTCGCAACATTGCTTTAGCTCACTTCAGCAGAATAAGGAAACTTTCTCTCAATTAGCCTATATAATATATATATATATATATATCATAGACTCCAAGTTCAAACAAATGTACTCTGCACGCATCCATAGTATCCCAACAAATTAACCCTTTGTTGACCTGGCAAAACTCCAAATTCAAATCGTGTAACTAAGGGGTTTCTTCAAACCATGTTCTTCAAGTATCCCCAAGTACTTTTTCAAATTCATCCTCTTGCTCATTCATACCATGAGTTCATCATCACACATCCTGTATAAGCTCTGTAAGATCATCCCTTGATATGCAGTCAGCATTGCTCCAAAGCTTATTATACCATATCAGTTTTCCATTCTCTCTTACAATCAGGTAATACCACCTTATACTGTCCTTGCTTAATGATCTTGTATATTTGATATACTGGTGATTTTATAGCCTATAGGAACATGATTAATAGGGATTTTAGTACTTGAAGTAGAATTATCTTTTTCACTAGCTTCATCTGAATCTTCAGAATCATCCTTATCAAGGTTTGTATGTAATCCTTTCCTTGCAATCTGTTTTCTCCTCTTTCTAGTTTTCTTGGTTGGCTTATCATCTTTGTCTTGCTTCAACCTTCTCCTCTTTGTTGAGTACTTTCATCATCAACTTTTAGCTTCTTTGCAGGGGGGGGGGGTGGGGGGGGGGGGGGGGGGTTGTTTTTGGGGGGGGGGGGGGGGGGGGGGGGTGGTGTTGTGGTGTGGGGGGGGGGGGGGGGGGGGGGGGGGGGGGGGGGGGGGGGGGGGGGGGGAGGGGGGGGGGGGGGGGGGTGGGGGGGGGGGGGTGGGGGGGGGGGGGGGGGGGGGAGGGGGGGGGGGGGGGGGGGGGGGGGGGGGGGGGGGGGGGGGGGGGGGGGGGGGGGGGGGGGGGGGGGGGGGGGGGGTGGGGGGGGGGGGGGGGGGGGGGGGGTGGGGGGGGGGGGGGGGGGGGGGGGGGGGGGGGGGGGGGGGGGGGGGGGGGGGGGGGGGGGGGGGGGGGGGGGGGGGGGGGGGGGGGGGGGGGGGGGGGGGGGGGGGGGGGGGGGGGGGGGGGGGGGGGGGGGGGGGGGGGGGGGGGGGGGGGGGGGGGGGGGGGGGGGGGGGGGGGGGGGGGGGGGGGGGGGGGGGGGGGGGGGGGGGGGGGGGGGGGGGGGGGGGGGGGGGGGGGGGGGGGGGGGGGGGGGGGGGGGGGGGGGGGGGGGGGGGGGGGGGGGGGGGGGGGGGGGGGGGGGGGGGGGGGGGGGGGGGGGGGGGGGGGGGGGGGGGGGGGGGGGGGGGGGGGGGGGGGGGGGGGGGGGGGGGGGGGGGGGGGAATCCTTTCCTTGCTATCTGTTTTCTCCTCTTTCCAGTCTTCTTGGTTGGCTTATCATCTTTGTCTTCTTCAACCTTCTCCTCTGTTGGTTGAGTACCTTCATCATCAAATTTTAGCTTCTTTACAGTTTTAGTTTTAAGTTCTTCACCAAATCTCTTCAAACTTTCCTTTGTTGCTTTAAAGTTCATAGGGACAAAGGTATCCAATTGCTTAACCAATTTTTCAAATTCTGCTTTCACTTCTTCAAAATTCAACTTCTTTAACTGAGTCAACTTCCATGTCCCTTGATTCTTTAGAAAGTTTGACATATAGTTCCTGAGCTGTGTTTGAGTCATAGGCTTATTCCTTTTTGCTCTAGCTCTTTCCTCTGCAAAGTGTTTTCTTCTTTGATTTACCAACTCTACCATCCTTTTTGCATAATCTTCAACAATAAGATCCTTTCCAAGCACACTCTCCTTCAATTCTGCATTTGCTTCAAGCTTTTCTCTAATAGTGTCCCAATCTTCTTTAGTATACGATTGAGCTTCAAACTGAACTTGAGCCTTCCTTTTCTTTTGTTCCTCTGTTAATTCTTGCTCTTCAGCCATCCTTTGAGCTAGAAGTGAATCCAAATGAACTTGTTTGGCCACTTCTTCCTTTTCCAAAGCTTTTTCTAATGCATCTAACCTGATAGCTTCAGCAAGTCCTGCTTCTTCTTGAAGAATTTGTTCTTTTGTCTTTCTAGAAGCTTGAGTCTCTTCTTCTTCTGTCATAGGAGCCTTTCCTTCTCTTCTACCTCTGTCTGGAGAAGGTACTGAGACTCTTATGCTATCAGTAGTAACTGGATCAATGCCAGTATTAACATCCAAACTGCCAGTATTAATTTCTTCAATACCAGAACTAACTTTAATGCCACCAGTACTAACTTTTTCAAAGGCAGACTTAACATCTTCAAAGTCCAAACCAGTACCAGCAAATTCTTTTGAACTCTTCCTTCTCTTGTATCTCTTTCCTTTGTCAACTGACTTGATCTTTTTGACTCTTGTTAAGATTGCAGCAGCTTCTAGAGTTGTAGGGCTTACGTCTTCAACTTGTTCCTCCCCTGAAGCATTGACAGTCTTTGAGGGAGTAATAAGCTCTTGTACCAAAGAAACTAGAGGATCTAAATCATGAGTCTTCCTCCCCTGAGCCTCTGTTTCTTCCTCGGGCTCGGGTTTTGCTTGGGATTAAACCCCAAAAACATTATACAATATTCGCATTAACTATCGAGGCCGGATTCCGATATTATTCTGTTGTTTTTGGGAGTTTCACGTTGGTTTTTGGTGGGTTGTTTGGGTGGTTTTGTTTTGTTGTTTTATTTAAACATTAACAAATTAAAATAGACGAAGCTCCATCGTAGAGTGACCGAACTTCCTTGTTCGACTCACTAAATTGAGGCTAACAATCTCCCCCGAAGTGAGGTCTCTTGACACTGAGAAGAGATTCTTTTATTGACTCAATAAAATGAGGTAACAATCTCCCCGAAGTGAGTTCATGTGTGACACTTCTCATGAGATCAGTGAGATTTGCTTTTGTTCATTTTAAGCTCGAGTGTTCTTGTGTCTTTAGTCTATGTTGTAAGTTTGTTCCTTCATGCTTTGCGATTTGGACTTTGCGAGCCTTTGTCATCAATTGTTTTATGTTTATGACCATCTTGCGATTTTGTGTCTTTTACCAACATGCTCATACTTTTGCTTATCTTAAAAGCTTTCAAATCAGAGTTAGCGGAAGTCTTTGCTTTCAATCTTGAGTTTCTAGATAGAATGTCTTTTGTAGATTAAGCAAAATTTGAATGGATTGACGGTGTCCTGTTACCACGTTTGACCTGCGGTTTACGTTAGTGATAAACGAGAAAATTGATTTGAAAATCAATCGACGTGTCACTCGTTAAAGAGTTTGTGTAACACATCGAGAGTGTCATGTTTTTATCAAAATTCATCAACCGTCAATTCATTTACTGGACCAAATCGATATCCAGTTGTCCAAGTTTGATTCATTATAGAATCTCGCAAGTCACTACGCAGTGCTGTTTGATGATTGACACTGGAAGGATTTCAATTCGTCATTGTGAATATCTAAAGAGTATCACTCTGAATGTTCTGGCAAATAACACAATGATATTGCGTCTAGGATCTTGATACAGTTGTGGAACCTGATGATGTTCAACAAGTGTTTGTAATGGAATGTGTCCTAACAGAGGATTTTGACTTGATTCTCTTGGCTCTAGACTCGCTTAGTGCATTTTGGTTTTAAGTACTCGGAGGCTGGATGCATATTGCCACCTATTTAATACAACAATCTCGGAAGTGAGATGTCAATAGATAACGTGTGTAACTCTGTGACAATGAGAACAAGTTTCTGTTGATGAGGAAACCTGATAGCTGTGGAGGGTTGTGCATGCAATCATGGGTCCATGATGTCGTTTTCAATTTCAGCAATCAACTTGTGATTTTGACTAGCTATGTATTGACCCAGTTTCTACTTAAGTTGTGTGGAGGGCTTCTTTCTTTAGACCCTTTATCCATACATTTCTTTTTCATTCTTCAACGCCTTCAATGCTTACCAAGACGTCATTACTAACACCTTGTTGTGATTGTTCTAGTGTTAACTCAATCTTAGTTGGCATTATTCCCATATTCATTCATCTCCAATCATACCTAAGGACTGCTATTTCTAACTTTGGATTATCCTTGGGTAGATCCTCCGGTTCTGGTTGGATCATAGGATTGATTCCTAACCTAACCACCTTATGACTTCAGAATCGTTGTGAAATTAAGATGTTGTTGGGTATAAGATCGAACCATAAAACCTTTTCTTGCTATTCAGCACTTTGAGTCGATTAGATAACATTTTAATTACATTTCTCCCCTTATTTTAAATAATAAACACTTAGATTTTAAAATACCTTGTGATTAAAATATGTCTTGAAAATTCTGTAGGGAGAAAAATATGTTCAGCATGAATGGTGTGGAACATTTTGATAATGTTTTGAATACATAAGAATTGTCGTTGTTGATGTATCCAAGAACATTAAAACTTTGTTTTTCGAAAAACTCCCCCTCAAAAATAGGACCAATTGAAAAATTGTTGTCTTTTGAAAACATTATGAGGGTTGGAGTGTTGAACACACAATTTTGAAAGATTATGATTTGTCATCGAGAAATTCTTGAAAAATTGTGTTCAACTTTTTGAAAAACCAAATGTTAGAGGACTTCTCTTCTAACGGTAAGGGTAAGCGCACTGAAACGTACACTATCCTTTTTCTTGAGCTAAAAACATTGAATGTCTTGTAAGAACAGCTCAAGACCGAGAAACGTTAATTTTCTCGTTGTGAGGATAAGTTATAAACCTTCCTTTATTTGAAGTCCGGGTTATGTACTGACATTTGCACATAAGCCATTTAGAAAATTAGAAATGACATGTTTTGAAACTATTTGCAACTCTCGCTCGAACTTCATTTACACACCCGTGTCAATGTTAATCGACATTTCTAAGCACGTAAATGTTATCGATTCCAAGAGACATGTCGAGAAGAATCTTTTTGGAAATTTTCTGATTTTCTGATTTTGTATTTATTTACCTGTTGTCCTCAGCATTGCTATATGATGGTGGAATAGTAATTCCAACTCTTGTCGTGATGTAGCTGTCTTGACTGCTAGAGGAACAACTTTTGGAACCAGCTTTGAACTTGACGGTTCATTGCTGTGGTCTTGAATTCCGAGTTCTGAACGGTTATGATCAGAAGTCATTTGATGAAGAACGAGGCCTGAACTGATGTGAACAGACGTCATTTGAACATTGAGGAACGGGGCCTGAAGTGTTATTTTCAGCAGACGCCATGAAACAGATCAGAGTTGATGAAGTTGTTTCTTGAAGAGAAATTGTGTAGAGATCAGATCCACGATTACCAGTTAGTAAATCATTTCCCTGAAGATCTCTCACAAAACAAGTAGATTTCCTGAAAGCAACCTCCAAATCCGCATCACAGAATTGACCAACCGAGAAAAGATTGTGATTGAGGCCTTCGACGTAATAAACCCGTTTGATCGTGACATTTCCTTGATTCAGATCTCTATAACCAAGAATTGGAGCAAATTGATCATTTCCAAAACGAACAGTACCCAGAAATTTCTCCACAAAATTACACAACAGCTTGAGATTGCCCGTCATGTGCTTTGTGCATCCAGAGTCAACAATGAATAGGATGAGTTGTACAATCTGCAAGAGAATTAGAGGACGATGGAACATTGGACAAATTGGATCCTAAGGAATTTGATATCTTCAAGACATTAGTAATCCTAGAGACAATGTCTATAGTGGGACTAATACTTGTTGATACATCATCTTTCCTGATTTTAGGCATCCATATCTTTTTGGTCCTAAGAGGCTTTTGTGTCCATTTATATCCTGATGGACATCTCTTAGCTATCCACCATTTCCATTCCTGATTTGTATTCTCATACAACTCCTTATGGTAACTCTTAGATTTCTGAATAGTGGTATCTGATGCAACTGTTTTCTTATGAGGTGTTGCAACAGATTTGTTCGCTTTTCTCTTGGGTTTACTAGCACTAATAGGCACTACCTTAGGCTTCTTAGTTCTAGCGTTCACGTCTTTCAAGTATCTAGAAACACAAGCATCATGATTAGAATTACACACACATTTTCCACATTCAGCACAAACAGCATTCACATTCGACGTTCTGGAATTTGAACTGTCATTACACGCAGTTACAGACTTTGTTTGATTAGAAATATTAGAAATCCTATGATGGTTTCTACTTCCTTCTATTTTTAACTTCACTTGGACTATTGGTTTGGCACGACCTTATCTTTAACTTGATAGCAATTAAGTTGTGGTCTGCTAAACACTAATAGTGTGATTTACTCCTGAAGATTTAGACATGTAAGGAATTAGTATCCTAGAAGCATGAGGAACTGCTGGTTCTATGTTTTGTGTTTGTGTGGTTTTAGTGGAATTTTATACATTCCTGGTCTTAAGCACATTCGAGTGTATTTCTGCTTGTTTTCTATTCTTGGCAAATTATGTTAAGTGACTTGTTTTAAAACAACCATCGACACATTAGTTTATTAACCGATTTTTCGTTTGATAAACTTCTCATTTCAGGAGAATTGAAAAGGCTTGTGGTCGGTTTCTAAATACTGATGGTTTTTGATCGTTTTGAGGCATTTGGTTGCTCGACAAAGATATGGTTTATCCAAACTGAGTTTCAACAGACTTTCCTTTTGTTACAGAATGAGTTTCTTTAAAATCCATTTATCACCATGTTCTTGTCTTGCATTTGAGTTTCAATCTTGTATTTCATGATTTGTTACACGTTCTTTTCGAAATACATTTGAAGCATTTTCTTTGCAAAAACTGGGGTTGTTTTTCATTGTTCTTTACATTGTTGTAAGAAGTTCCAGAGAAATTGAGTGTTTTTCAATTTAGCAAAACTCTTAAAAGCTTATTATGAACTTGTTATTGACGTTTCAGTTTGTTTCGACAGATTTTGTGCAAGACATTCACATTTCTTGACTTTATGGAGATACATTGCATTGCAATTTAGTTATGAGCAGTTTAAATTCAGAAAAGAATGCAAATATGACATATAACATCCTTAGACCACACACTCTTCAAGAAGTAGATCATACATATTTGAAAAAATCAGTATTTCAGCTTTCAGTTGTCAATCTCTTTTTCAAAGGGATTTAACGTAATCAAATTCTTCATGCATATCTGATAGTTGTTTAAACTTTTACATACTTAAAATGGCCCAATTCAATCAAAACGGATCAAAATGGCAAAAATGTGCTTGTATCTGAGTTTTATGTGTGCAGGTATGGATATGTCAAATATCGCCAGAAAACAGTCAAAAACGGACACGAGAACGGATGAGTCAAAGCCGAAGCCAGAGAGATCATGCCTCAGCCTTCCACAGTCAACTGCAGCTAAACCACAGTCAACCAAAGCCCAACTCCATTGTTTTATAAATTCAAGGGCTGATTTTGCAATTTATGAAAGTTGCTTATAACCTAAAAAGTGGATTTGCCAAACACAAGGGCCGAATTTGTTAATTCCCCTTAGTTATAATGAGGCGCGGTGTCAAAGTTCCGGGTCAAATAAACACGTGGACTCCCAATCAAACAAATGAGAATTAACCCCAACCCAATTAATCCCGACCTAACCCGACCCTTAACCCTACCCTACCCGGTTAAAATTATACCTATTAAATTACTATTCACACACTCTCCCCAAATCGGTATTAATTACTCAACACACTTGAACACACTCAAGAACACCTTAGCCTAGTTTAAAAGCCTTTCACCCACCTAAAATTAAACCTTAGGGTTTTAATCCACTCTCCACCTTAACCCATCTGTCAACTATCATTAAACCCCCAACCCATCCTACCCTGGCAAAATGGAGATGAAATGATTGGGGTGATGTGACGTGTGTGAGTGTTTACACTCAACATAACTAACAACTCCTTGGCCCGTCAATGATCCGGGTGCACACATGCTTTGATCGAACGGCCTATATGCAAGATCGAGGAGAGAGAATGATTGAAGGGTCAAGATGAAGAGGATAGAAGGATCTAGTAGATGGCAAGAGGTGAAGCTTCGGGTATAAATACCCCTCAATCCAGCAGTTAAGAGAATAATTTTTAGGGTTAATTTTTCAGGTTAATTTTCATAGTTTTTCTTCAAATGTAATTTTCATTTTAATGTTATGTAATTTTGTTTCACGATTGTAAGAACTTTATTTCAGTTTTAATAAAAGTATTATTTCATATAAATTTGTGTCTCCATTTAAATTCTGTCAAAAGATTTGTGTTTGTGTTTGTTATGATGAAGGCTTGGAGTCTCTTGGAATTGGATGGCTGCTGAGACTCCAAGGGTTTTAGAGCTAAGGGTTAGCATATAGGTTTAGATTAGGTTGTTGTTGATTCGAGATTGGGCTTATGTGAATAAGCCATAAGTCTCACACAGCTTATTGTTGTTTCCTGTTCATGCTGGGAACACCAAGGTACACACTATTAGGGTTTAATTTGTTTTACATTTGTCTTTTTTTTTTCTTTCTGATTTCCTAATAAGCTGCTGGTTATCTAGTAATCTGTTTAAAAGTAGTTTAAATAAGCTTTTTGGATTTGCTAATAGTTTGAATAAGTAGATTTTATTAAGTAGTCAAGTGCCTTGAAGTTGCTTTGTTTATTTAGTTTGAGAGGTAGATTACTAAGTTGCTAAAGCTTATAAGCTAATAAGCTTATTCAGCTTATTTCAAATAAGTTAGAGTTAAGATTTATAAAAGTAGTTTCTTAAAAAGTTAGGATAATAAGCTGTTTTTTATATAATAAGGATGCTGAGTGTTAGTAGTTAGGGAGTTCAGGGGTCATTTCTGTCCATCTTTAAAAGTTTCTGTTAGTTAAAAATTTGCATAGTTAGTCCTTGTTAAATGCGCAGTTAGTCCTTAGTTAGTTTAATTGTTAGTCTAGTTAGTCCCAAGTCCAGGGACTATTTCTGTCAATAGATCAAACTTTGTGTTTTTCATAAAACTTTAATGTTTGGCCGCCTACCCTCAACTTTGTTTCATGTCACTTTCAACCCTTGTGTTTTGGCAGATTTAATTTTAGATTAATAAATTTAGTTTAATTAAATAATAAAATTAGGTTTTTAGTTTAATTACTTAAATTAGTTTATAATCACTCATTAAAAATTAGGGCTTTTAATAAAATTAATTTTCTGCATTATTTCTTTTTATAAAAAATATTTTTATATAATTTTTAGTTTAAGTTTTATATTTTTAAAAATTAATTTTCGAATTTAGTTTTTAATATTTCATTTTCAAATTTCATATAAAAAAAAATAGAAAAAGTTTAATAAAAATACAAAAAAAATTATTTTAGTTTTAAAATCACTTAAGTCATTTTTATAGAAAAGTAATTTTTATCTTTATTTTTAAACATTTAATTTTCAAACCTTTAGTTTTTAATTTTCAACTTTAATTTTAAATTTTAATCTTTTAAATAGAAAAATTAGTAATAAAAAATGTTTTTCTCATCTTTTTAAGTAATTTAGAATTAATTTAGTTTAAAAAGTATTTTTCTTAGTTTTTATCAATTTAATTTCTATTTTTAGAATTTAATTTAGATTAAATAGTATTTAATTCATAAAAAATCCAAAAAAACCCTTAAAATATTTTTCTTTTCTAAAATTCTCTTTAGCTTTAATTAGGTTTTAGGAAGTTAGTTTATACAATTTTAAGGTTTTAAATTGTATTTGTTTTCTAAATGTCGCATTTTTTTTTAATTTGTATTAGTTAATTTGGCTTAATTAGTTGTTTAATTGTGCTTTAAATTTTAGTAGTATAAATAAATCAAAAATTTTCTTTGACTTTCATTCAAAAAATCAGGATCCAAAACCTAAAACGGTGGTTTCAATTTCACTAGTCATTGGGGAAACGACCCGGGTGATCATACTTGCCCGGTTTAATATACATATTTTATATTATATTATATATATTTTTTTTGAGAGTGAATTTTATCAAGGGTAACTTGGTAACTTTCTTAATTACTCTCGGGATTATATTTTTATGATATATTCTATAGTATAATAAACTGCAATCAGTTTTTGGCGCCGCTGCCGGGGACAAGTGTCTACGATTCTTACGTTTTTGTTTGTTGATTTGGTTTGAAGATCCTTTCGTCCTCGAAAGTTAAATTTTTGTCATAAATCCAAAAATCCAAAAAAATAAAAAAATATAAAAAGTAAAAAATATTTTCTTTTTCTTTTTAGTATAATTATCATATTAAAAAAAAAAAAAAAAAAAAATCAAAAATATAAAAAATTGTCTTAATTCAGAAAATAAAATTCACCAAGTTGGTAACCGAACACCAACAAATAATATCTTCCATTGAGATATTATCATTTCAATTTGTTGTGAACTTGCATTGTTCCCAATTCGATAATCAGATTTAACACTGCCCTTGTGTGTCACTTACGAGTACGGCCTCACCCTTGGGAAAAATTTCAAGAGCTACCGAGAAGTAGTTGATTATTTGTTTAAGTCTATTTGGTGTAACCGTTTAAATTCTTGCTTAAAAAAAAAAAAAAAAAAAAAAAAAAAAAAAAAAAAATTAGTGTAAAGTTTTGCTTTTTAATTTTTTAGTTTTTTCTTTGTTTATGAGCCACTCGTTCGCATCTCGTAGACGTGTCAACACAAACTTTTCCGGTTGTTGAAAATTTTGATTTCGGACGAAAGTGAAGAACCAATTGTTAAACAAAACCGTTGTTCCAATGGCCGACAAATCGGACGGGCTCAAAATTGTTTACAAGCACCTCATCGTAGGGATGATGAAGATTGCTATTAGTTGATTCCACGATCAATGCCAACAATTTTCGAGCTTAAGCAACAGTTATCATATTTGTGCAAAGCAACAAAATACACGGGTAGACAAGATCCCCATAATCACCTTCGATTTTCTTAACAAACGTCACTTAAGGTTTTGACTTCCCGAAGTTCGAACACTTTCGATAAAGCTTTTGCTTTTTCCTTTTTTCTTAGACAGTGTGAAGCCCGAGATTGTTAGACAAGGAGCCTCCTAGTATCAATTCTCTCATGGGATGGACCTGTTTCAAATTCATAACCCAATATTTTCCCTCCTTAAAAACACTAACTATCGGAATGAGATCATTACTTTTTATCAAAAACCAACGAAGCCTTTTAATGAGCATGGAAAGTTTTAAGGACTCCTTGTTCATGTCCTCACCATGGCTTTTCGGAACTCCACAACTCGATACTTTTTACTACTCTTTGAATTCTACCGATCAAGATGCCTTTGATTCTGCAGCAGGTCGGCATTTTCTTAGACAAGATGCCTCAGAAAGGATTAGGCGATTATCGAAAGAAAGTCAAAAGTTCGTTACTCAAGAAGTCGTGCTAATGATTCCCGAGTGAGTACACGATGCTCCTACTTTCTATTTCTTCGCCTTCTATAATTCTTTCGATCATGCAACAAATAGTCCGTTCTCTCGAGGATAAAGATGACGATCAAGATGAACAAATGATGAATTCAAATGAAAGCCTAGTTGTTAATATCCTGCACCGTCAAAGCAGGTTGAGGAAGTCATGTGTCACTTGTGGATCTAATCACATTTTTAAACCATTGTCCGTAACTCGAGGTTCCTGGAGGAAACGATTTTCCTGTTTTTCAAGAATAATATCCAAACTTTTCAACAAACCGCAGCATTTGGTAAATTTTCTCCAAAGAAGACCAACCTTCAAATTGGCAATGTCAAATGAGACCACCGGGTTTCAATCAACCAAAGTCAAACCAACAAAAACTGTTATCAAGGAAACCAATTCTAATTTTCAACCAAAACCGTGGATGGATACTTTAATCAAAACCGTCAAAACACCAAACCAAGTTTATCAAGCACCTCCATACCAAACACCAATCTAACCAACCACCAATCAATCAGTTTTACTTTCAACCCCTAACAAATAGTGTGGTCTTATAAGAATTTGAAAATTATTCTAAAGCATGATGCGAACATGAATATTTTGGCAATGAAGTTGGATAATTTTCAAAATGATTTTCAAAGAGTTTACAATGAGTCTCAAAAGAAGCAAGATGATTTTCAGAAAATGATGCTCGGTTTCATGCAAAGTTATCATTGTAACAACCTTTCAAGTTCAAAGTTCTTTTACCAAGCTAATACCATCAAACCCAAGAAATAAGCCAAGGCAATTACAATCGTAGTGGTGTTTCTCATACGATGGACCTCCAATTCCACCGCCGGTGGTGGAAAAGGAAAGTGAGGTGACAAAGGATACGGAGCTACCAAGCACCGAAGACATCCAACCTCCTCCATTTGTCCATGAACAAACCAAAGACAAAGAACCAATCAAAGAGCCTTCTTCCAACAAAACCAAACCTAATTTACCTTACCCATCGAGACTCAACAAAGAAAAGATTCGTGAAAAGGATGATATCCTTGCTTCAAAGTTTATGGAAATTTTCCGTAATCTTCACTTTGAGTTCTAGTTGCGCGGATGCTCTCATTCATATGCCCAAGTTTGCTCCAATGTTCAAAAAGATGCTTAATAACAAAGACAAGTTAATTGAGTTACCAAAAAACCCATTGATGAAAATTGTAGTGACGGCTTATCTTAAAATAAGCTTCCAGAAAAAAAGTAGTGACCCCGGTCGATTTCTCATTCCATGTGATTTTTCAGAGTTTGATAGTTACTTAGCCCTTGCCGATTTAGGTGCTAGTATCAATCTCATGCCTTTATCCATTTGGAAAAAGCTTCAACTCTCAGGCCTAACCGAAACAAAAATGGTATTAGAATTAGCCGACCGTACAATTTCCAAACCAACCGGTGTAGCTGAAAATGTTTTTGTCAAAGTAGGGAAATTTTACTTTCCCGCCGACTTTGTTGTTCTTGATTTTATAGCCGATCCTCGAGTATATACCATGATACTCGGGCGGACTTTCTTAGGACGGCTCATGCTTTAATCGATGTTTACGAAGGAGAGATTACTCTTAGGAATGATGATCAATCGTTAACCCTTAAATGTGGTGATGCACCTTCCATTTCATACAACAATCTCGAATCATTGAAGAAAGTTGATCTAATCGATGTCACTTGTGAAGAGTACTCACAAGAAGTACTTGGATTTTCCGATTCCGTTGCTTACAACAATCCTTCTCCATACTTCGATCCGATTGTTTCTACTTCATCTCCAACGCTTACTCCGTTTGATGAAAGCGATTTTCTACTCTTTGAAGAAGCCGATGCTTTCATAGCAATCGATGATGAACCAGTTTCACCAGTTTTCAATGCTACATACTATGATCCCGAGGGTGACATTCTCATTCTCGAGGCACTTCTCAACAATGATCCATTACCTAACCCAAACCAAGGAGATTACTCACCCGGAATTCAAAAAGATCTTAAAGTTGTTGAACCAAAGAAGTCTTCAGTCGAATATGCTACTTCTTATGAACCAAAAGATGAAATTCCCGAAGTCGAACTTAAAGAGTTACCTCCGCATCTCGAGTATGCATTTTTAGAGGAAAATAACAAACTTCCAGTCATAATTTCAAAAGATTTAAGCCAAGATGAAAAGACCTCACTCATTCACGTTCTGAAAAACCGAAAACAAGCAATTGCTTGGAAACTTTCTGATATCCGAGGCATAGATCCAGTGCAACATCAAAGGAGGGTTAACCCTAAAATCCACGACGTCATCAAGAAAGAAGTAGAAAAACTTCTTGACGCGGGATTGATTTATCCAATTTCGGATAGTCCATGGGTTAGTCCGGTCCATTGTGTTCCTAAAAAAGGTGGTATGACCGTTGTCACAAACGAAGAAAATGAGCTGGTGCCTACAAGATTAGTCACGGGATGGAGAGTTTGCATCGACTATCGAAAGTTGAACGAAGCAACTTGTAAAGACCAGGATTGATTTATCCGATATCGGATAGTCCATTGGTTAGTCCGGTCCATTGTGTTCCTAAAAAAGGTGGTATGACCGTTGTCAAGAACGAAGAAAATGAGCTGGTGCCTACA
>BQNB010041361.1:365-46816 GCA_026074375.1 Tanacetum coccineum
CAAAAGCAAAACTTTTTTGATTTTTGGACCAAAAGTGAAATCTGCTACAAACCACAAGGACCAAAAATGTACTTAACTCCAATTATTAATTGTATAATGCTATTTCCTCCTGCTTGATATACCTACATATCCTCCTACTCACAAGATCTTGACATGTGACAGTTTAAATGCGAAGAGATAATGACTGAAGAAAAAACATAAAATTATTGTGTGTAGGAAGATATGTAAGAGTATATTGTAAGAGGATATAGCAAAACTCTTATTAATTTGAGGCTTCTTACAAGATTGAATATCGACTACAGGGGTGTTGATTTGGATAGTGTTTGCTGCCCCATTTATGATAATGATATTGAGAATGAAGAACATCTCTTTACCCACTGTGATATTTTCGTCAACACCTGAGCTCGGGTTCTTCAATGGTGGTGGCTCCCATATATTAGAATTTCGAGCATCTTTGTGGTAATCAACCTTCGGAGACGAGTTAACATATCTTCTCATAATTTCCATTACTTTGATATTGTGGTTAGAACAACGTTAGATTGTGTTTCTTTTTCGCTTAATGAGTAAGCTTGAATTTTTGTTTCCTTTTATTAGGGAGGTCAACAAAAACTTATCTCTCAGTTAAGAGGCTAAACTAGAATATCTTTTCAAACCACTTAATTTAAGAAATAAAGTAACCCCCAAGGCACCAAGAACGTATTTATCACCTTCACTTCAATTTTCTTTCTCTACAACCAACTTCACCATCAATTTAGTGCAATAAGATAACCAACTCAACCACCCAAGTATACCCCACCAAAACCAGAATTATACACACACACACACAAAACCACAAACTCGTCAACTCGATCGTCTGAACGACCGAGTTCTCTCAAAAATGACCTGACGCGTTATGATGAGGCCAGACTAATACTGGAGAACGCATTGTCGTCTTGCCACCTAGGCGAAGATGCGTTGCCATCATTATTATTACGAGTGATTTAGGGATAACTTGATTTCTAGCTTCTGGAGGTTTAGAAACAACACCTCTTTCGACTTCAAACGGCCTAACAAAGACCTTATTCTCAACATCATCAAGCTCTTGTCTTATACTTGGGTTTCTAGTATTTGTCTTTGGATTGGATAGAGTGCGTTGTACTCCTAATGCCATATCCCTTACATTGTAATCTTTATTTCTAGCTTCTTGCTTGGTTTTGTTAATATATATTGTTGTTAAAAAAATCATTCGTCTTCGGTAAATATATAAGAATCATATTAATTTGTACTTAATGTTTAAAGGTGAAGTCTCCCTTGTATATCTGGTTTAATATAATTGACGAGCAATAAAAAATGGGGATGAAATTTGAAACACAAAGAGAATCAACGAAAACCATAAGTCTATTGAGGCTGTTGAGTTTGTCGTTTTAGGTGATCATTCTCCATTGTTTTCATTGATGTCGTCTTGCCTTCATCGATCTCGGGCGCACGTTCCCCATAAGTGTTATGTCGCTGGGGAATGTTGTAGTTTAAGACTCACTATGTTAAAGGATTTAAATTAGGTCAAAACCTACTAAATATGTTACATTAAACCTACTGGTTCGGAGCAAAAAATAAGCCTAGGTCCAGCCACATATGTTTCATTAGCTTGAGACCAAGTTGCTCCACCTAAACATGATTTTACTATGAGCTGTAAACTCTTAATTATAAACTGATAAAGAGTTTGGTCAACTACCAATGTGGGATAGAGTTTATCCCATTTTCCTTTCTTATGTAACATTCCAAACATCATATTTTGAGACTTCATATCTCATTCACACTAACACCGTTTTGGACGTTACGAAGCACTCATAGAGGACTATGTAACCATATAAAGTCTTAATCAATGGACAAACAAGACAAAGTTACAGTAATAACATAACAAATTCTTTTTTTGATTGTCCAAAAACTAGCACTAAGGCTAGGTAGTTCAAAATACTAGTTCATGATTAGAATTAAGACTGCATATCATTGTTTAAAAATTTACCAGCATGGCATATAAGTATACCATCAAATCTCAAGCATTAAGGCTTTGCTTGGCAACCTGTACTAAATCTCATTATATCTATCCATAGATGGTATACTCTTGAATCTCTAAGTCTCTATGGTGTACAAACTCGAGTGGAACACTTAGCTTTTTTGAAGGAACAATAGCGAGCTGCAAATTGCTAAAGGTCGATGCAGCTTTGAATTTCACGGATATTGGGAAGAAGTTTTTCACATTAACAGCCCCGGGAACAAAGAATTCCATTGAGCCACTCTAATAGAGTTATAAAAAAATTAAACAATATACAATAAATAATATGTTTGGTATGATAAGTGGAATTCAGTGGGTCCAATAAGCAGCATAATAACCAAGAGAGACATTTATGAAGCAAGAATGATAGATCAATGTATAGTTGCAGAGGCTATTGAAAGGGGTTTTTAGAAATGGCCAAGTAAGTGGTATGAGAAATACCCTGTTCTGGAAAATGTGCAGGCACCAATATTGAATGAAAATGTAAAAGATAAACTAAGATGGATTGATAACAAAGGTGAAAAAAGTGAGTTCTCAGTAAGCAAAGTGTGAAAGGACTTTAATGAAGATAGTCAAAAGGTACTGTGGAAGTCTGGTTTGGTTCAATCAATGCATACCAAAACATGCAATTGTTCTTTGGATGGCAGTTCAAGAAAGGCTTTTAACCCAAGATAGAATTTTGAAATGGAGACCAAATGAAGTACTGACATGCTCGCTATGTTGAAATGGCAATGATTCTCATGAGCATTTATTTTTCAATGCAAATTTTTAGAAGAAGTATAGAGAGAGTTATAATGGATTTTTCTTATAATTAGAAAGATATTATAATGGAATTTTCACAGAGTACTAACTGTAATAACATACATACTGAACATTTTAAGGAGATTGGTGTGTGGTGCTGCTGTGTACTACATATGGCAAGAAAGGAATGCAAGGATCTTTGGAAATGGTAAAAAGGATGAGAAAATGTTATGTAAAGAGATAAAGGAGACAATAAGAATGAGGCTGTTAAGTCTGCAGGTTAAAGAGTCAAAAGCTGTGAAGATGGTAGAGTTGCAGTGGAATGTAAAGTTGAATAGATTCAGAAGAAAATAGGAAGTATATAGTCTGATGTATTAGTTTGTTTTGAATGCTAGTAAATGTCTAGTGTAGCTTTGTATATGTTTTGTGATTGCTGAGGTCTATAAACAAATGCATAGCTCTGTCTATGTAGTTTGTGTTAGACTATGTAATTCTCTTGATATATATTATAATTCACCTTTAAAAAAATAGATATATAAAGAGAATTTATGTTCTGTTTGATTCATTAATTGCTCGGATAAGCCAATGTACTTTGGCCTTCCATGGCTCATACCAACCGCTGAAAGTAATTAAGTTCATTATAGGCAGAAGTTTTACCTCCTCTACCAATGATCGTTTTTAGGAAATCCGCCTTTTCTAAACAGGGACAATGATGTGGACATCTTCCAAATCCATCAAGTCGAAAGCATCGTAATCTAATGTCACCTTTGTTTGTTCTCCAGCAACACATGTAGCAACACATGTAGAACAGTTAACTAAAATAAAAATAAAATAATCTTGGGTTAGAATTTGTTTGGGATATGTCCATATCATAAATAAATATACGGCTGGAAATATGTGAGCCTATAGGGGCACACACGTATACACGGAGGATACGTTTATTAATCTAATTAATATATTTATTGTATATTAATTATATTAATATGTTTCACGAAATATTAAATGGTCTTTAATTATAACGTTAGACGTTAGATTTAATTAATAGATATTAACAAGTGAGAGATTTGTTAGTATAAAAACCAAACCCGTGAGGTGTTGGTTGAGACCGGTCGAACTAGAGGAAGAAAAAGGAGGTCAAGTGTCGTTTCTAGTAAACAAGAGGAGGTGTTCTAGTCTAACTTGAAGAACAAGTTTAGAGACTATATAGCACCCTTAAGACTCATAAATCACATGTGATATGATAACAATCGACGACACAAATACTATAAAGAAAAACCCTACCATGTAAAATTTGATATGCATCAACTGCATTGATTACTCGTATGAGTATCAAACGTTTCTTTTAAGCACTAATTGTTCCTAACATATTAGTGTGAATCATTACTCCCTTGGTTGTATATCCCTTGGTTTTCGTAACCCGTTGGCGATGTGTTAGTATCGATGCTTTTAGGTTTGCTCTGTCGATCGTTATTTTGGATAAGACCGTACGTTTTCTTTTGGGTACGTAACGTCTTGCATGAGTTTTCTTGTACGAGTTCGTTTGATTCTATGTTGAGTATATGGTTCCTGGTATTTTCTTTCGTTTTCAAACAATAGAATTGTGTTAGAGGCTGTACGGTGTTTTACGATCCCTTTTGGTATTATGGTGTCCTTTGTTGAGTAACATATTTTATAATTGATATATTTTATAATTGATGTCTAATTATAAAAACCCTTTGGAAGTATTGTGTTGGTGTTTGTAGAAAACTGTGTATAAAATGATCTTTGTGAATAGATTTTTTTTATTATAAAAAAAGAAAGTTTAAAGTGATTCATAGTAGTAAGGTACGATACACCATTAGATAACCACCTCTAGATTTTATGACAACCAGAATAAATTTTTCAAAGATAACATTTAAGACAATTTTTATTTATTATTTAAAAAAAATTATACTTAAAGTGACTTCTTCATTTTAAATTGATTTTTATAAAAATATTATTTAATTTGGTCGTTCGAGTAAAGTCGATAATTGGTACGAGAATTTCCTTCTTTGGTATTATTTTTTTTCTATGTGTTCATTTGTCGTGGTACGCTTGTTGATTTTCTTTCGTTGTGTTTTCACTCGGTGCATATACGTATCCTTTATTTCAAAGGATTCTTATGTCATTTGATCCAGGATTTGGTTCTATTATTTGATTATAGAATTCCACATAATTTTATTATTATTTTATGAATTGGTTAAGATCCATGATTCTATGATTTCGGGGGAAGTTTTTTATTATTGAATTAATGGGGCCTAAATTAGTTATTGTATTTTTGTGCTTTGTGGTGTTATTTGTATTATTATGTATTACGCATTTCGTTTTTGTCGATGAATGTGACCTTGAGTTTTTAGGTCGAAGGAGAGCCTTATATGATTATGTGCATGTTTTAATTATTAGAATTAGGATCATATTAATGTTTGCATGCCTTAATTGTTAAGGTGTTAAATAAATTGTTATTTAGTTTTTTTTTTTAGTTAATGTTTATATGTTTTATTTTAAGTCTTGAACTGGTGGAAAATAAAAGGGGTTTTGCGGGGGAAAACAAACATAAACATGACTAATGATTATCGGAAATAAATTTATTATGGGACTATATATGCAAAAAGTCAAAAGGTGAATTCGCTTACATACCGATAAAAAATCTTCCATGACTAGACTAGCATTTTTATAGTTTGGTAATGTATTCTTAAATTAAAGTTTTAATTTTTTATCTATGAGTCAATTTACAAAAGTACATATAGTTGCAAGGACAATGTTCGGGGGAGACTCATCAAGAATTCGGTCTTGTAGACCATACCCTATAATACCTGACTACATATGTAGTTTCCTTCTGAATTGCTATGTGGAAGTCGCGCATGTCTAGGGTTTGATAATTTTTAATCATTCTTTATCATTTTTTCCCGCGATAAAAGGCAGTCATTATATTTTAAAAGAATTCGTTGAATCGTCAATTTATTGGTCTCACTATTTATGTATAAGATACGATGTTAATAGGTGATACCGTAATAATATACTTATTGAGAATAAAGTTTTTATAAAATCTATGATACGAAGATGGTATGCATGCTTCTTCGTACATATTTTGACACGTCAAATAAAATCCCTTTTTCAATCTAAGTTGTGCCATCCAATTTGTAAAAAACACTTGTTAGATAGCTTTTTTACTTATGCTTGAGACGTGTGTAGTTTGCAGTCTAAAGCTTGATTATACGCGGCTTTTCCATGAGACGGTGAGTATGTTACTTAAATCACAGCTTTTGATTGGAAGACTTTAGCGTTGTTGTGGTTAGACTATTAACTCGCGGCATAGATGGGATGCTAAAATGCTTACTAGTATTATTGTAATAAAAAAAAAGTAAGTCCCATATGGTTTAGGAGTTACAAATTGTTGTGAATTACAATCGTTGATTACCTTTTGATTACGTCATCACTAGCTGTTCACTGATGTGGTGGTGGTATTGTCAAGTTGGACCTAACCTTTAGAAAATTAAGTGTTTATTTGAATTAAACATGGGTAGTTAATTTTCTTCATGAAGTATTATCGTAAATACTAAAGTTGATTTTTGCGATTTCTATTAAATAATATTTTAATTCTACGATTTTTAAAACCGTTTAATACATGGTTTGTTTTCTTTATCAAAGAAGTCAACAGAGACTCCTTTCCTTTGTAAGGAACAAGGAGACTCATTCCCATAATATCTTTCTTGCTCAATAAAGTTTTAATAGTGAAGTAGGATTTGTCCTAATGTAATTCAAATCATCGGAAGATTAATAGTTATGTATATTGCCATGACTTATATTTTCATATAGATTTCCTGGTGATTATTTTGGAAAAGGATATAAGACATATAGATAACTAAAATTATGTCTTAAAGCTATCAAATCTGGTATCATCTTAATGTAAGATGTTTTATGAGTCTGATTAGATAAATACCATTACTGCAAATGGTATAGGACAAACTTGGATAATTATATCTTGTAGTTTGTCTTAATCCAAATTATGGACGGAAATTGCATATGCCCAATTTTCAAGTTAAATCAATAGCATTGATGGATGTCCCTCATCTACATGTAGAACTTTTGAAATCCAAGTTAAAGTTACTAATAAGTTTTAAAGAGAGTGGAAAGTTAAATTGATCACTATTTGGTTTTCACTGGTTATGAACATTGCCAATGTTGTCATATCCAGTGGGAGAATCTGATTATTTCTGTTTTAAAGACTTTCATGTGATGTCTGTCAAATTCAGTGGGAAGGCTTGCTACTAGGTTTCACAGAGATTATTTTCTTTTGTCTTGGAGATAATATATATTTTCCAACTATTAGACCATTCATGTTTTTATGGAAGTTGTGCAATATTTATTCTAAACAAAGTGTTTCTATATCTACTTGTAATGCTAATATCTGTGACACTATCATATTGTTCACATAAACAAACGAACGTCGTGTTGTTTGATTACATGGTATGATTTGTGACTGAACAAGTGGGGAGAATCTTTATTGTGTTGGCTAGGTACAACACATGACAATAACAATATGATTAGATGTTTCTCTTGACAGTAAGGAAGAAACAATATGTCGAGTTATGAATTAAAGACCACTTCATAGAAAATGTTTATGTGTTTTTGGGAATGTCTAAAATAATGAAGTTAATTTTAATTGATAGACTACTTCAAGTAAAAGGTTTATGTGCTCTTGGAATGTCCCAAATAATGAAGTAATCTTGATTAACTTGAAATTTTTACTGAAGTCAAGAGTTGGCGTTTCTGAGTTACTTTTGTTAAATTATGGTTTATGTTTAATGTAATAATTAATAAAACTGAAGTCTTTTAAATGGTGAAATGACTTATAAACTAAAGTAAGTTTTATCCTCTGGCTATGACATGAAACAAAAGTCCTTGAATTGTTCAAAGGCGAAATATTGTTTGTTAACATGGATAGAGTTCTTGATTCTAGTAAAGCAGTTTCATTATTTGCAGTCAAAATAGGTTTTTAAATATGATATATTCCAATTTGGTTTGACACTATTATAAGTATGTGACTTAAAAGTATTAAGTAAATCTAATTGATTTGTGATAAAGTCTCACAATTAAATAATACTCATAGAATACCACATATCATGGTATGTCTAGAGTGTTGAATCAAATTCTTTGGAATTATTTGATTTTGATAACTTTAATATTTTACCTCCAAAATCTGTCATGTTTGAAATTTGTGTATGTCTTGAATTATACTCAATTAACTCCAACCATAAGAAAGGTTAAATATGTCATCATCTAAATTTGTTTAAAAGTCTTAATGAAGAATGATATTAACAAACTAAACTCAGGAATATCAATGTATCTTATTCAATTTGTACTCTTTTTTTGCAAGCTAAGTAATTAATAGAAGAGTCTTTATTTACAAATGGCAAAGTGGGGAGCGTTGTTTAGATCTTAAAGAGATAAAAAATACAAAATACATAACCTTCTTAAATACACTAGTGAATATCATATCGAGGCTTTAAATGTTAAACCTTATAATGATATAATTTTCGTTCATAGATCCGTAAAGTTACCTCAAATACTTGATTGATAAATGTTATATCAATATTGAGGAATATGAGTCACATGATCGTGGTGAACCTGTTAAAGATGCATTATTGAATTTTGAATTTGGTATCATGATGAAACCATTAATATGCATTGTTGAATTTTGAATTTGATAAATGACTCAAACTATGAATGTTAAGATGTTGTCCACAAAGATAATCAATTTAAAACTTGATTGATGTTTAACTAAACGGTTAGACTATGAAGTTAAAATGAGTTTCTTTAAAGAGAAGAAAAACCCAGTGTGGTTTGGTTCTTGTTTCATACTCATAAGGGAATCTGTTGTACACTTATTTGATGAATGCATTATGTATAGAAATTTTAATCATACTCAAGTAATTGATTATGATTAAATATTCTTTCTATGCACATTAATTATATAAAAATGATTGATTGTCATAGTAGTGTTCACATTGATGAAATATGACAATGAAATTTAAAACTCTTCCTTGAATGATTGTTATTGCGAGGAAGCTTAGTAATCAAAGGAGTTTTATGACTTTATATAATCTTTATAAAGTGTACGAGCGGCAAGAATCCATGAATGGATATGCAAGCTTCTAGGAGAATAGTTGATTTAAATTTTAATTAAAATTAAGATAACTCCTGAGTATTCTTAAAAGCTAGTGGGAGTATTATGTTTATGTTTCCTTCACCTGAAAGATTTAAGAAATTAAATGTACAACCTTGAAATAATATGTTTATTGCTATAAACATATGCGGTATATAAATCTAAAACAATTTGACATACCATTTAGAAAGTCTAAATGGATAGACATCTTTTGATAAGATAGATCATGAATGAAATCTTAAGTTAGACTAAAAGATTCATTATGTATATTATATTGTGTAGAAGAATAGTTGTATCATGCATGAATGCAAGATGATTTAACAACATTGGTATTTAATCGAAAGTTATTAGATAATCATTGAATTGAATATTTTAATAGAATATGTTTGGAATTGAGAAATCATTCCTAGATTATGGATTTGTCCATAGTAATGAAAAATCTAAGGATATATATTGTGATAATTTATTGTGCAATTAGAGCAAATCAATGAACTTGGAGTTCATGAGGTGACAAACATTATTAAGAGAATATTCATTGTTTACGGATTTTAAAAACATAGGGTTGTTTGTGTACACGGATGCTAAATCAAATTGAGATGACACTCAATACTAGTCGTGGTATGATTTTATTTTTGATGATGGCCATGTGGACTAGTTGTGCTCGATTGAGAGCATAGTTGCATTATACATTAAACAATAAGAATACTTTACACTTTTGGAAGCTGCGAAAGATGAGTGTTGTCAATAGTTGATAGATATAGTGTGTCAATATTAAGATATGTGGATATACATGTACAAACATTCATCATAGATTTTCAAGAACTTCACTAATTGAATTCTTGAAATAAGTATTCTCAAAATTTCCGAAGATCAAAGCTAGTTGGAATTATGAAATCTATGCCATGAAGCAAGTACGATCGTCGTATCTTGAGACATGATTCGTCAACTAGAATTTTCATACATTTGATCTATTTAGTATTTGGATAAGAGATGTTTTAGACAATTTTATTAATGATAATGATACGAGGTATGTGGGTTATATTTAATATAAATTGTGTCCTATATTTGCATGTTTAAATCCATGAATAATAATAGTTATTATTCTAAATTAATCCGTTGTCGATTAACAATATGGGAATATTGTTAAATTAACGACAATCATGAGTTGATTGGTGATATTGTAGTTATTAGGATGTGTCCAACTAAACTCAACTTGATTTTCATTAAGATGTATTGAATTTTACCCACCATACCACAAGAATTTTACTTTATGGATCGGCGTCATTAAGTAAATCTTGTAAGTGATTTTAATTTACTAAATCCTTAGACTTAAGATGCAAGTAGGTCTTGCATATATGGATATTCCTTCTTGATATAGTTTAAGTTATCCTGAATAAGGTAACTAATAAGGGCTATGTCAGAATGGTTTATGCTACATGATGACTGAACACTTGTAGTCAAAATAAAATTTGTTCATTCAATAGTTGAAGATGATACCACTGGGCCCTCGTAGGGTTAATCAGATGTATGTGTGGCCGCACCCAAAAACTCAGGTAGATATGTCTCAATGATTTTTGGTAATCTAGATTAATCATATATACGAGAAACAGAATTGTTAAATAATGAATGGACTATTGATCCCCCCCCCACTCTTCCCCCCACTCCCCCCCCCTCAACCTTCTCCCCATATCATTTTTAAACATGGTTATCGGAAACAAATTGATTGTAATAACTTAAATCATTTAACTATGACTTTATGAAAGTACACTCAGGTATTTCTGGGAGCATTGGCGTGTTGCTAGACGACATACCAATGTTGTTTATATTATTTGTGACATGTCCAAGTGGGAGCTGTTGGGATATGTCCATATCATAAAGTTAATATACGGACCGAAAATTACGTTGAGCCTATGGGGCACACGCGCATACACAAATGGATACGTTTATTAATGTATTCTATTATTTTTATTGTTTATTTAATTTTATTAATATGTCTTCACGATATAATTAAATGGTCGACAATAGATAAGAAGAAGGGTTCAAGTGTCGTTTTAGAAAAACCTCAGTGGAAGTGTTGTATTGTATCTTGGAGAACCAAGTCATAGAACTATATAATGACCTCTTAGTGAGATCATTATATGGGTTGACATAGAGTATATGATATAATCTTAAAAAAACATACGACATTTATATTCATAACCATAAAATATTATACGTATGATTTACATGTGAGAACCATATGTACGATTGCATGATATCACTACAAAAAAATGAGGTGTTGGGGTCGGCCAAAAATTAGGGTCGACAATGTCGACCCTAATATTGGCATGGGACCCACTTTTTTCAAATCAAATGTGGGGGGACTAGTCAACAAATCAGTTTTGGTCGACATTTTGGTCGACAATGTGACCCTAAGTTATAAAAATTACTTATTATGCAAATAATTTTTCAAAGGATTTGAACTTTATTAAAGTTTAGGTGTGACGCAATGTCCGACCCAAACCTTAAGAATATGTCGACCCCCTAAATTGGCGCCAAAATTTTTCATAATACAGCACATATCGAAAAAAAAACATATCGGGACTCGGTCCGTTGAACGTCTACATTATAACCGTACTTATCGACCTAGGCGTTGAAAGTACTAAGTATAACCATACATATCGAACTCGTCGTGACCTCTAACATATATACCATAAACATATCGTCTCGGTCCGTTGAACCTCTACATTATAACAATAACATATCGTCTCGTCGTTGATACCTCTAACGCTATAACCATAAATATCGACCTCGTCGTTGAACGTCTAACGTATTACCATAACATTATCGACTGTCCGTTGTACCTGTAACTGTAACAGAACATATCGACTCGTCGTTGAACCTCTAAACATATTAATACAATATAACTAATAGTCCGTCCGTTTGAACCTCTAACATTTAACTAAACATATCGTCTCGTCCGTTGAAACCTCTATCGTATAAACCATAACATATCGACATCGTCGCTTGAACGTCTACGTATAACATAACATATCGAACTCGTCCGTTTGTACATCTAACATGTAAACATAACATATCGACTCGTCCGTTGAACCTCTAACATGTATCCATAAAATATCGACTCGTCCGTTGGACCTCTCACATATAACTAACCATATCGTCTTCGGTCGTTGAACGTCTAACAATTTCATCACGATTCGTTAACATTGGGTTGGTAATTGTTATTTGGCTTGGGTAATGAACTATCTCGTCAGTTGATCATAACCGCCAAAAAAATGTCTAACATATAACCATAACATATAGGAATCGTCCGTTGAACGTCTAACATCATAACAATAACATATCGATCTTCCCGTTGAAAGTGACTAACGTATAACCATAACATATCGACTCGTCGTTGAACCTCTAAAATATAACCATGAACATATCGTCTAGTCCGTTGAAACCTATAACATTTTAACCATAACATTATCGTCTCGTCCGTTGAACCTCTACGTATAACATATAACATATCGGCTCGTCCGTTGAACGTCTAATGTATAACCAAACATTATAGATCGTCCGTTGAATCACTCTTAATCATGTAAAACACCATAACATATCGGACTCGTACGTTGAACCCTAACATATAAACCTATTATATCGTATGTCAGTTGAACCTCTAACATATAACACATACATATGTCTGTCGTTGAACCTACTAACGTATAACCATAAACATTTCGACTAGTTCCGTTGAACGTCTAAAGTATTACCAACATATGACTCGTCCGTTGAACCTCTAACATGTAACCATAACATATCGACTCGTCCGTTGAACCTTTAACATGTAACCATAACATATCGACTCGTCCGTTGAACCTCTAACATATAACCATAACATATCGTCTCGTCCGTTGAACGTCTAACATTCATCACGATTCGTTAACATTGGTTGGTAATGATATTTGCTTGGTAATGAACTATCTCGTCAGTTGAACGTCTAAGAGTATAACTTAAACATATGTCTCGACGTTTGAACGTCTAACATTAACTGTAAAAAGTTTTATATATTTTATAAAAAATCATTTTATAGTAATAATTATATACGAAAACGGGGAACCGGACAGAGGGCCGAACGAACCAATTTTTTTTTTTTTTATAAAAAGTTATATTTTTATAAAAAAAAGTTTTATATTATTTTATATAAAATCATTTTATTAATATTTCCTTATACGATACGGGGAACCGGACCGACCCGGCCGAAACGAACCAATTTATATTTTTTTATAAAAAGTTATATATTTTATAAAAAAGTTTTATATATTTTATGATGACAATGCTAATGCTAATGAAGGCAATGCTGAAGATGATGATGTTGCACATGTCCTTGATGATGATGATGATGTTGTAGTGTCTGATGATGATGAAGTGAACCTAGCGACTAATGTTGAAAGAAGTTTTATCTACCGATGATTCTGACGATGACAAATCGTCTTAAGATGTAGTTTGAAGAAACAGTTATTTTATGCCTTAAATGTGTAATTTTCTTTGATGACTTGTTTTTATATGTTTAAATGTGTTTATTTTGCTTTGACATGGAATTGTTTTTTATAGGTTTAATTGTGTATTTTTTATTTGAGGGGAATTGTTTGTATATGTTAATTTGTGTTTATTTATATGGAATTTGTGTATTAGCATTAATTGGTACACGAAAACTGTGTGTTCTATGTAATTGTTATTTTAAAGATGGGGCTGCGTATTTCCCAGATCCACGGTGGGGATGCCGGGGGTAGTCCACCTGGGACGGTCCCCAACCGGCCCGTACCGGAACAGTGCGTAAGTAAGATAATTGTGTTTATTTATTATTTATAACAATGATTATTTTTAATTTCTTACTTGAATTTTCATGACTCAATAACTTATTCTTTGTAGGTTCCAAAACCTGGTATCAGTCCGGGTAATGCGGCTTAAAGAGGGCGTTAGTCAAAATGGCCAACGACGTTTGCGATCGGCTTTGATTACGGCGATCTAGGTACGTTCCATCATAACAGGCGGATTATTCAAGCATGTTGAATGCCTATTGGAGGGAAAACTGTCAAGTACCTTCCATTGCTTGCGAGTGGAAGGAAATTCCAGAGGCCGTATGAAGCGCCATATTTTCCTACTCTTGAGTATTAATTGTATATTTTAATTCTATTATCGACGTGTGGATATGCGTGTTATGTTTAATGTTTGTTTATTTAAATGAATTTATAGTTTATGTTTATCTGTGTAGAGCTATTTAGACCTCGCTCTTGGGTACAATTTTCAGGATAAAGTGGTGATGGGCCATAATGGTCTATAGGTTGGGGGACAGGGTAAAGCTTGGCTGCCAATTGAAACTGAGGATCCTTTGACGCAATAAATAAGCAAAGGATCATGGTGATCATTTTTACAAAGGATTATGGTTCGGCCGAGGAGGCAAGGAATCATCTGCCGCCGAAGAAAGTGTGGGGAGACAGAACCGGGGGGGGGGGGGGGGGGGGGGGGGGGGGGTGGAAGATGAGTGGAATTAACTTGGTGGAATGTGGTCCCATCAGGATCGCGGTGGCGGAAGTCTTCAGAATGCTGCCAACCAATGCGAAGAACTCGATTCTAAAACATCTAGTGAGATAATCATTCGCGCAGGCAGGAAAGAATATGTAGACTCTTTATAATTTTTGTGATATTTTAAAGTGTTTATATTGTTTATTTATAGATGTTATTTATTTATTCGATATTGTACGAAAGTCAGAAAGGTCATTACGAGGACCTAAATGAGTGACTTGGAGGAAGACGCACCTCGAGGCCGGAGACTTGGGGAGTTTAAGACCAAAAAAAAACCTGAAGAGGACACGTAGTAATTTAACTCGTTACATTCTTTAATAACTTATTTTTATTTGTTATTAATCTTTTTTTTTCTTTTTTTTCACAGTTGGATATGAAGAGCATCAATGATCAGGTTAGAGCGGCGTCATCCCGTACACGACAGTCAAGTATCTTTGATGAAGTTGTTCCGAGTACCAACCGCCCAGAAACATGTCGGGAAAGGGCAGGAAGTTATCGGGTGGTGGCTCAACTTCCCGTAGGCGCGGTCCTCAGGCATTTCCAGATGTTATAAGTCGGGAGGAGATGGACCGGATATTGAGGCAAAGAGATCAAGAGGCCGAGTTGTTAAGGAAGCAAACCGCGGAGGCGCAGCAACGGGCTTATTTGGCTGCATTGAAGGCTGACGAAGCGTACTAAAAATAGTGGAGCGATGTATGGAGCCATAGGTGAAGTATTTTTCGTAACTACTTGCACCTAACCTACTCGTCATTTATGCCTTCCCTGCTTTTGCGACGTCCAATATGCCAAAACTCAGCCCTGACATGGGGCTCACTTACTCACATCTTCCCTTATAATCAACCACTCCAACCTTCCTATGCCGGCCCGTCTCAATATACCGGCCCACCTGGATATACCGCCCCACTCCAACCTCCCTATGTCGGCCAATTTCCTTTCACTCCCGTCAACAATAATACCTTTAACAATTGTTATAATCCCGTTATGAACTCCAACCTAGCCTCTACTTCTAACAGTCGACCCGAACTTCCCCGCTTCATAATCCTAATGGGATCAGGAAAGCCTTGAGGACTATATATATAGAGTTTTGGGTTTTCATTAAATCATAACTTGAAAAACCAAAAAAATACAAATCGTCCTTGTGGGTTTTTTAGCTCGACCTAACCTTAAAACCTTTAAAGGTTTTTCGGTTTTCTTCCCTTCCCTGTTCGATCGCTTATTAAACCCTCAAAGGGTTTTCGTGGTCTTTTGGTGGTTTGACCTTCAACAACAAAGACTCATTCGGTTTACTTGATTGTCAAGATTCATTGATCGTTTGCTAATACACTACTAGTACTAGCATACTTCATTGTTTGCTAAGAACGTATTGTGTGTGGAACCTTAGAGGAATCATACCTTTGATTCTTGGTGGTTTCGCGTGTGAAGTTATACACACGCGTATATAGAAGACGGTGTTTACGCTTACCTTTAAACGGTGTATCGTTTCATGCTAAAAGGTACATGTTTTCTTTCTTGTTAATTATTGTATTCTACATGTGATTCTTTTATTCCGCTGCGTACTCGTGTTAATTAATATGGTTAATTAGATTGTAAAACCCAACAGAGGATACGTTTATTAATGTAATTAATATATTTATTGTATATTAATTATATTAATATGTTTCACGAAATATTAAATGGTCTTTAATTATAACGTTAGACGTTAGATTTAATTAATAGATATTAACAAGTGAGAGACTTGTTAGTATAAAAACCAAACCCGTGAGGTGTTGGTTGAGACCGGTCGAACTAGAGGAAGAAGAAGGGGGTCAAGTGTCGTTTCTAGTAAACAAGAGGAGGTGTTCTAGTCTAACTTGGAAAACAAGTTTAAAGACTATATAAACACTGTTAGGGCTTCATAATTCATACGATGAGATATAACCCTTAAAAGGTCATATGCCTAACACATTCATAAATCTACGACCTCACAACCCTAGTGAATAACTACGCATTCATGCATGCATTCTATTTTCTATTCGTATGTATATATTTGATATGCATTCAGCATAGATAAAGTGATGCAAGTATCATGCATAAGGGATTCTCCTTTTCCATCTTAATTGTATTCGATCACAAGTATTATAAAACAAGGAGATTCGATCGTATGACGCAAGATCCAAAACAAGAACATCGTGTTCGGTTGTTTTATTCGTGAAGGAAGGACTAGCATCCTAACGTATCTCGGTGACGTGTAGTGTATGCACACCATAGAGGTTATCTACTTTGATAACTTTATTAGTTTGCGTGGTATTCTATTTATACACACGCGTATATTCAAGAAGGTGGTTTCATTTATTGCTAAAAGGTACACACTTCTTGATCTCTTTGTTAATTACATATTCTATACGTGTCTATGTTTTTTTTCTGCGTACTCGTGATATATTTAATGGTTAAATAGATGTAAAAACCCAACAGAAAGTGCTTGCCTAGTTTTAGGGTGAAATTTTACCATACAATTATCATTCCTAATATGAAAGCAAACGATCGAAGAGTGGAAAGTGTAGTTTTGTAGTCACGCCATAGATAATACATGCACATCAAAATTACTCACTAACACAACTTTACATTACGAAATTGTGAAGATTGTACATACAATTTGATCAAACCATGTAGACGGCGTTTGCAAATACTTTAGCTTTTAGTTTAAAAAGGATCATACATGAACATGAGCATCCACGTAGTAGATGCATAAAACTAGAGGCGGCTATTTTGTGGAATTAAATATTCGATTTTTGGTTTGAATATGCTTTTGGTAGTTTAAATCGAAAACCGAATCAAAAGCTGAATAAATATAAAAATATATAATGTTTTATATGTTTATATATATAAAATGATAATTAAAGTTTTATCTTTAGTATAAAAAAACTGCTTAAAATAAATTACTTTTTGCTAAAAATTTATATAATTATATTATATTCAAATCAACTAGAAAAGCAAACCGAATTCAAATTCGATTTTTGATTCGGTTAAGTACAATTTGAATTCGTTTTGGTTCGATTTTTGATTTTACCAGAAAAGATAACCGAATTAATTATCAAACCAAATAAACCGACAATCTGATAACCGAATCGCTAAAGACCCCTAGGGTCTGTTTGGTATGACGAAATGAAGTATTGACGGAATGGAATGAACACCGTAATGGAATAAAGGAAGTAATGAAATGACGCATTACGATTGTAATTATGTTTGGTTGCAAAAATAAAATGGAATGTAATCGATATTAAAAAGACTAAAATAGACTTTGTTAAATATGTTTTGTTGTTTGATGGGTAATTAATAAAAGGTTTTTATGTAATTATCATTCCATTCCAAAACGTAATGAAAAAAAACAAAGGGTCCATAATGAATGAAAATGGTGATTTTTGATGTAATTAGTGATTGCATGTAATAAGTCATTACATTCCATTATTGTAAACAAACATGATTTTTTCATTCTGTCGTAATGTCGTTTTCCATTCCAACTCTCACTGCGACATATCAAACGGAGTAGCTACAAGGGGAATGACAGAAAAATCCATAAGTAAATGCGGTCTACTACTCTTTTATTTTAGAGTAAATTGCAGAAATGGTCTATGTGATTTGCTCAGATTGCACGTATGATTCTCTACTTTTGCAAAATTGCAGGCGGCCTCTTTATGGAGAAACTTTTGTTCCACTTTGGTCCCTGACAGGGACTATTTCTGCAACACTTTTGTTCCACTTTTTGCTAAAAATAATATATAATTATATTATATTATATACAGCCATGCCGTCGGGTCACGGTTCAATCGATTTAAACGACGGTTCAACCGGGTTTTTCGCTCAAAACCGGTTTTTAATCACCTAACCGGTTCACGGTTTAACCAGTTTGACCGGCCGAGTTGACCCGCATTCTAAATCACTGGTTTGAGATGATAGAAGTAACTTTTGTGTAGATTTGTGTCTCAAATAAAAAGAGTATGAATGAAGACAAGGTCATTATTACAATTTAGCTCAAATTTACTGATGATGTTAATAAAATAACAAAAAAAGATGTATCGCATGTTCATTACAAAATACATTCATTGTCCTAATGGTATTATTTTTTAATAATTAAAGCTAAATGTGAATGGAGTTATGAAATGGTATTCTACAACAAGACGAAATTAATCCACGATATCATTTATTAAAACTATGCTCGAATATTGACATCGACGCCAAAAATAATATAAGTGACTTTTGTCAAAAAAGAAAATGCAACAAATTACTATATGAAGCTAAGTGCAGAGAAGTTAGTTGTTAATGTGACTAATAAATCGTTATAGTCAAGGTTTTTTTTATCGCTCTTACGATATCCTCACAAACGAGAGATGAAAAATCAAATATACATGGTTGGTCATTTCGATCACAACCTTTATTTGCATATTCCATTATGCTAACGGTTCTAAACTAGAGATTTATTTGATTATCATTACTTTTCCTTACCATATAAAACATCCACCCTTAATGTAGAGACCCTTAAATGATACTAGTATCAATTTTCATTCTAAGCCATTCCTTTATTAAACGATAAACAAACAACTTTTTGCATGTCTTGTGTATTAATAAGGGATTTTTGTTTAAGCTTATATTTGGGCTTATTAGCCAATTTGATTTTGTCTTATGTCTCTTAAGCCCTAAATTTCTGGCTTATTTTTAGACTTATAGGTTTATGTAAGTTTATCATATTATAAAAAAGTTATATAAGCCCGCAAATCTAAAAATAAGCAGGAAAATTGATGCATAGTCGAAAAACAAATAAGCTCATAAAACATGTTAAACAAACAATGCCATCGGGTCACGGTTCAATCGATTTAAACGACGGTTCAACCGGGTTTTTCGCTCAAAACCGGGCCTTCCACTTTTTGCTACAAGCCGAGTTTATCTCAAATGCCACACTTATCCCCATTCCTAATTTCCCCCAACTATAAAAGGACATAAAACCTTAAATTTGTATCAAAGTCTCACGAATTTTGACTTTATGCTATCAATGGAAACTCAAGCCTCAGATCCTTTGGTATAAAAAAATTTCAACTCAAACCTCAGATCGTTGTGTTTTTTTTATAATTCTTGAATAAATCTATATTAAAAAGATGGTTTTATAGGGTTTGAATAATTTTGTGTACAACAAAAACTGTGCTTTTTGTGCTTTATATTTACAGCAGAAACTGTGTTTGTATTTGTGATTTTGCATAGAGCAAAAACTGTGTTTGTATTTGTGATTTTGCATAGACATGGTCTATATAGTAATTCTATGCAAAATCACTAATACAAACACAGTTTCTGCTGTAAATATAAGCACAAAAAACACATTTTCTGTTGTACACACAATTATTCAAACCCTATAAAATAAACTTCTTATATATTTTTATACAAAATTAAAAAATAAAATCCCATAGGAGACCGATGGTAGAGTTAAAGAAAATTTCATACAAGAGTATATATTTTTGATTATTCCACTGACAGCATAAGGTCAAAATTCGTGAGTACTTAGATGACAAATTAGTGTTTTTATGTCTTTTTTATAGTTGGGGGAAATTAGGAATGGGGCCTAATTGTGGGTTTGAGATAATCTGGCTCGACAGTCTTAAATAGTTAGAGATGTAAAATAGTTCTCGCTTATTTAACAATAATAGGCCATAGATTCTGTTATGGGGTGTTTTGTGTTTTATTGAGTTTATATGTTTTTCGTTTTGTCCTTAATTTTCCAGCATTATTTTTTGAGATTTTTCGCTGCTTTAAATAATTTATATAATATAATACGCTATATAAACCTATAAGTCTAAAAAATTCCAGAAATTTTTAGGGCTTATAAATTACGACAAAATCAACTTGGCTAATAGATCCCACATAAAAGCCATAAACATAACCACCTCTGCAAAATGTTGTGTTTATTATCGCATAATAAAACAGAAATGTGCTTAGAAACGAAAAGATGATATCATTTAAGGTCTCAACAAAAAGTAGTGATTTGTTGAAAGGTTTTATTAGGGTAAGAAAGGTAAAGGTAATCAAATAAATCTCTATTTTAGAACAGTTAGCATAATGGAATATGCAAATAAATGCTATGATCAAAATGAGCAACCATGCATATTTGATTTTCCATCTCTCGTTCGGACCATTCACCGATTTAACCTTTTCAAGACGGTCCTGCATTTCAGGAATGACTTCATTTAAAACATCATAGGAGACTTGATGCAACTCGTCAAGCCGAGCACCGACATTCAACATCGACTCAATCCTACAAAAAAACGATAGTGATTGGTCTACTCTTGGCAAATGGCAACTCAAAGTGTATGTGATTCAGATTCTTTACACTCTTCTTGCTTTTTGATGCTTTTGATTGGGTTTGTGATGGTTTGCCACGACTCCATAATAATACAAACCTTAATACAAAAGTATCGCGGAAAGTATGATCTTTTGGGTTGTCGTTCGAAGGATTGGTGAAATTAGAAAGTCGTTTGTTCATTTGTTTGATGCTTTAGAGGACACTAAAGGTTTGGTTTATTATAAAGAAAACTATTTAACCTAAGGCAATATCTTAAACAAACTTAAATATTAGGGCAATGGGAAAAAAAGATTCAAGTTTAGACAAATATTTCTTCAATTTAAATAAGTCAATTGTTTTTGACGTAAAATGACAAGGTCAAACATAGAGCTCTCATTTTGTCCTATCTTGATAGCTACTTAAGAAACCAACCTGAATTTTCCAAAACTGATTCCTAATAGCTATATGCCAAATCCAACAAAAATATCAAAGCAACTAGCGCATTTGTAACGATTGGATATCTAAAATGGTCTGTAGATTTGATTCTCGATTTATCTAACCCTAGATGAATTTCGGAAAGATACCTTGAATGTCTCAAAAACTACTCCCCTCAAATCACGCAATCGTAACCTAGTTCAATTCTATAAAGGTCATAAAATCTTAATGTAACCTAACAATCCTACAAATTTACATTTCAATCATCTAAACTAAAGGTAAACACCTGTCCTAAACAAGCATCAAAAAAACTACTCAACATGTATAAAAGTTATATTGTACGCTAAACATAACAAAATAAATTGAGAAAATTGAAAAGGGAATAGATATACCCAGTTTCGGCTATAACTAGCAAGACGTACATACATCATCGAAGCATATACCCAAAAATAACCCATCTCCGATTCTACTAAACCCATAACCTTTCTTGTTTGTCCTCATAAACTTCTTTTCAATCACCACATTAATATCAATAAATACGAAACTTTTAACTATAAAAATGGCGCTAATTCTTTTATTTAAAACACATAAATATGCGAACTTTTATAAAATAACGTGATTAAAATGATACTAATGTTATAAAAAATCTAAACTTTATAACACTAAACATAAACCTTAAACTATTTATATATAAAAAAAAGATTGATAAATGATATGATTAAAGTAGAAAAATTAAAAGATTAAGAAGGCAAAACATCATTAACTAAAACATAAAAATAAAGAGGAATGCTAAATCTACAAAAAATTTACAAAAAAATATCCACACAAATTGACATGGTGCAAAGTTTTTATGACCAATTAATGAGCAAGAAGTTTCCTTTCAATCCACCTTCTCATTCACCATAATTACATGACACATGTATGTGTGGATATTCTTTTGTATAATTATTTTTGTGGATGTATCATTTTTAAAAAATAAAAGCTTGTATTTAACAAAATATAAACATAAATTAATAATAATTAAAACTTTAAGTAACACCAAAATTTATAACAAAGTTTACTAGTTAAAACTAATTTAAACTAATATAAACTAATTTAAAAATAAATAAAATAAGATTCTAAACAGACCCACTAAACTGGTATTTTTAATAACATTGATTGAAAAACGATTATAGACATTTGCATATTGTTGACTTTGGAAGTAACAATAGCTGCAACTCTGAAATGGATTAACTGGGAAGAAAATTAAGTAAGTAAAGGCAGAAAGTTAGGACACATGATCAAAAGAGTAAAAGAGGATGGTGTTTAATTGAGCAGGGCATTTAGAGTAACTGACGTATATGAATCTATCCTATATATGATGGAAGATAGTATAGAAAACCAAGCAGCCATTAGACAAAGTTCCTTTACACCAAATAACACGACCAGGTGCCAAAATACATACTTGTATCATAGTAAGAAAATAGAGCATGCCAAGTAAGGTATAACACAGGATTAACATCTTAAAATACCTGGATCTTGGCCAAGGCTGTGGATGCATCAAGAGCTCTGTGTTCTAGCTCTACCTTCCTTTCCATTGCAGCCTACATGTGCGAAGAATCAAAATTCAGTAGACCAACGTAATAATCAAAGAAATTTAGAGGAACGTGAAAAAGAAGCAGCTACACTCCGCATTTTTCCTTTATTTACATGATCAACAAAATGTTTCTTCAAACTCTTTGGTGGTTTTGAAATTAAGATTCTTGACGAAAAGTGACCGACACTGATATGACCAAAGAAAAACCAAACGCATCAAAATAGGTAAAGACGTAAAAATAGAATTGTTTTTTCACGAGTTAAGTGTTTATAACGCACCTCAACTCGTTATGTGTCAATATCAGCATTTGTGGTTCCTTCTAGCTCTTCTTCTAATGATGCTCGTTTCACTTCCTGTTCTCCCGAAATAGAAGTGTTGTTTTCATCTTTTTTGTATGTTAGATCTTCACTTAGAATATCATTAGGTTCCCACTCTAGATAATATGGAAGATCTCTAAATCATAAAGGATGGATTTTAGTTTTAAAAGCTCTAACATGTGGCAAATGCTTTAGTAAATTAAAAGTAGAGCATGCTACATGGAGCTTGAATCCACACTTCATATAGCAAAGATAAGCATAAACTTACTTGTATATCTTGTGTGCCAAACATTTAAATGATGTACGACCATCACCAGGTTCAAGAAAAGCAACCTAATGGTTTATGAAATCAACTAATGAGTAAAATTTATATAATGCACTGGTTTTATTTAAGAATCACAAATACTGAATAACATACCAAACACAGAGCTCTAGTTTTCATGAGTTTGAAACATCACCTGGCTTAATGTCAATGTGGGTATGGTGCAATTAGATGTAGAGCTGGTTAGGCATGATAAAGCTGAAGTGACAACAACCTCAGCCTATGAAGAATTAAATAAAATGAATATAGGTATAGTAAATAACTGGAGAAAAAGTCTTTGGTTGAAAAATAGATTAAAGTTGTACCTCAAGAGCTCCAATTGCTAAGCATTTTTCATAGTCATTTGTTGTGTGTTGTTTAGCAGTACCAGTAACAACATCATGACGTTGTGCAATTCCTAAAGCATCTCAAAGACTAAAACTGTCAGGACCTCTAAGCCGTCTTCATGCCAGAAACTCCAGCTGCCTCGCTGCCTAATTTGTTATAAGAAAAGGTTTTACAAACAGCAAACGCTTGACGTAACCTGTCCAGTAAGAATCTCCACCATCCGCCAACCCGCATATAAGAAAAAAGCATGTTAACAACATTTGATAGCTTTGATAAGAAAAGAACAATGTGCAGGCAGCTCACGGGAAATAATCATCAATCTTAAATGCCCAATAATACAGCAAATGTAGATATTTAATGTCTAAAACAAAGATATCAAAACTGATAGTTATGATATTTTGTTATACTTTTACAAATACTATTAACATGCATAGACACATCATTTATATACAAACTAATAGTAAAGAGTTTATTGTCTCTTGAATATAATGCTTTAAGGGTGTACTTTATTTAGGCAGAGGCTAACATCATAATCAAACCAAACCAAAAAAACTATAGAATGATGGATTCATCAAACTTGCGTTAAAAAAAATGATCAGGTTATAGGGATAAAGTTGAGGTACGGTTAGGGTTTAGAATGAGGAAGAAACATGTAAAAAACTAAAAACCGAATTTAATATAAATCACTAAACCAAAATACAGACTACGTATATTAATTATAGAGTATATCTTCAAAGATAATTATCTTCAAAGATAATTATGGAGTATATATCAATAATATATTAATAATGTTTTGCAAAGTAAAACACAAATTACCTCTTGGCTTAGTTGGTTAGCATGACTGAATATTAACTAAAGGTCACAAGTTCAAACCTTGCTATTGCCACTATTTTCAGAAAAAATTTCGAAATTTATTGCCAAAGAGTGAAAATCCGAAAATCCAAAATTGAATGTCATCGTTGTTTGCGCCATGTGAGGTGGCGTTGAGTCACTATTTCATATTAATCCAGTCATAGTTAGCCTCATATATAAGTTATATATATAATAAGAATTTAATATTAACAAATAATTTTATTTAAATAGAAATGGTATAATAGTAAAATGTATTTTCACCTTCTTTTTAAATTTTCTTTATTAAAAAACGTTTTTTTAACCTTATAATTTTCAGAATTAAAAAAATAATATTTTTTTTAGTTTTATATTTTTTTAGCATACATATTTTCAGAAAAAAAACTAGTGCATATATGTTTTTTTAATATTGTTAATTTTTTTTCCAAAGATACAAGTGTTTTATATAAAAAAAAGGTGTATATGTGTTTTTTTAATATTAAAAATTTACATAAGTTTCTTGCATACAATTGTTTAGAAACTTGTTTTTTTACTTAAAATGGTACTTTCACATATGTTTCTAGTGTACATTATTTTCAAAATTTTATAACAAAAAACATATACATGTAATCACTAAATTTATAACAAAGCAAAAACATAAATACAATACACAAAATTTGATATCAAATGAAATACAATTCAAATACAAATATATATTGTTAAATATAGATGTGCAAGAGATTCAAAACATGTGTGCATTATTCAAAGAACATGCGTGCACGCTTCGCGAACATATATGCATGGCTTCGAGAACGTATATGCACGGCTTCGAGAACATTAGTACATGCCATCAAAAAGCACAAGTGAATTCATTGACCATCTTCATCACACACCGTCACTCCTATGATTGAGCCATCCTTCTGAAACAAATATAAAAATAAAATAAAAAACTAATTATATGAAAGTTAAATTAATTGTAAAACTAATCCATAAATAAACGATAAACAAATATATATATGTGCAGCTCATGAAGCGAATAGTTCATAACAAGTAAGTCAGATCTTATTCACTATTTATAATTATGCCAATAACTAGTTGATGACAAGTAAGTCTAATCTTTTATTCACAAATTTTAATAAACTAATTAACCAAGCTCATCAAATCCTTTTGCTGCTTGTTCAACGAATATCACTTTTATTTAATATTGTACTAGTTTACTTACATCTACCATTCAAAGTAAATTGATAACTTTCAACTAAGCCAACAGTAGCATTATAACTTTCATTATACTAACATTTACACCTTATTCAAAGACAAGAACGCCAGGTATAACACTTTTCACTTATATCAAGCAAAATTGAAATCAAATGCTCAACAAATTCAATTACTCCAAACAAAAATAAATCATGACACAGTCAAAAGTAAAAGTGAAACAAATCACTTTAAAAGTTTCTTATGTTTCAAAATTTTATTACCTGCTGTTATATAATCCCCCACTTCAAAAAAGCACTCTACAGCCAATTCCTTTTTGTTAACAGAACCAAACAACTTTGCAGCATCCTTGTCAGTAGTTGTACGAAGATAATATGCTTCCGCCAATGTTTCATAATATTTATCACCAGCCTTCAAGAAGCACATTTGTGCCATCCTAAAGTTATTTTCATAAAATAGCTGCAATAAACAAAAATATACATTATTAGAGATGTCTCAAAGAATCAACTTTCTTAAGAGAAAAAGATACAGATATTAAATAAACCGTATAACTCCTACAAATTTGGGACAGTTTATGGAAAATAACAATTACGAAATTCCTTTAATGCCCTTAAGTCATTTAATATTTTTTTTACATAACATTCCTTGTAATTACATTATTTACAATAATAGCACAATTGATCTTATCCATCGATAAAATGATCTAATGGTTCACAATTGGTTCTGTAGATTCTGTACAAAAAAATGGTTCTGCAAAGAAAATAACACTATTTGTATATATATCCAACCCGAGAATCGAATTAGTAGTTCGGTTCGGTGGCAAATTCGGTTCGTTTATTAGTTCGGTTTCGGTTCTCGGTTTACTCGGTTTTTTCGGTTTTTCTGCTCACCCCCTGCTCAAAATCTCGTATATTCGCTCAAGTGTCCTCATCACGTACCTACAATAATAAACAACTCATTTAAACAATATATGCACTTAAAATTCACATTTTTGCTATCTATTATGTCATAAATGAGGGGATTTTGATACTAAAAAGATGAATATTTGCGCGTTCATCATACACCCTAGCTCGACCGAGTCAATTAAAACCCGCTTTTTTGAAATATAGATTAATATTTCTAAATATTTTGTTGGATGAAAGATTTAACTTTGCTTAACTCATATGAGTGTTGATGTTGATGTTGTTGTTCAAATTTATCTATTAATATTATGTTGTACACAATATACGAGTTTAATATGTTTTTTCTGTTTTTTTTTGTAACCATGGTTTCTGACCTTTTGGACGACTAATCCACGCGGTTTGAACCCACCGTCACACAGACTCAAACCAGGTAAAACCCTCAATTTTCAGACGATATTTGTTTATTTTCTAAATTTACAAAAAAATATGAAAAATTATAAGTTTCACTTAACTCTACATTATTTATTTAAAATTCAATAACTAAAGTTTTATTAATTACTTCTTTTTTCAAAAATTTGACACCTATATTTTTATGTCTTTTTTTCTCCATCAAATTTTTCAACTAATTTTTTCAATTTTGACATTTTTAACCAATCGGATCGCACGATTTTGCCTACGTGTTAAAATCAAATGACCTGATTAATCCAATTTTTTTTATATAAAATTGAATCTAATAAAAAACTACAAAATAATGTAATTCTTTTATTATATAAAAGATACATAAAATAAAAGATATATAAACAAAACTATAAATAACCACTAGCCACTTCGTAGCGATACATTCTCTCCGTCTCATAAAAGAGTATAATGTAAATATTAATTTAAATGGTTGAAAAGTGTAGTATCATTTTTGTCTTAAAATTTATGTTTTTTATTTTAAACAATAATTTGAGACAAAAAAGTACAATTCAATTTTTTCATTGATTTGCTAGCTACTGGGTATGTTTGCGTAATGGGCTGGGCTAGGGCAGGGACTGAAACTTATATTATAAGTCGAAACCTTAAGTTTGTATTTTTATAAAGTTGTTTGACAAGTTAGTTGGAGCTGGAGCTTATTAATGTGAAACGCATAAAAATATATTAAATTAAATTCACATATATTTTCAGCATTTATATGATAATCCATTATATTTTTAAAGTGTATTTAAGTAATTTGACCAGTTATAAAACTCATATAAGTTCTTTTTTATGATCTTGGCTTACAGAGGCCTATGGTTTATAAAAACTTTTATAAACTCGTGTGACAAATAAAACTTATTTTATAAACCGACTTGTATTAAAAGCTCTACCCCTCAAAAGCCCGTTGCTAAATTTTCTTTCTAATGTAGCGTTAAAAGTTGTTAAATTTGGCCTTTTTATAGTTGTTTTTGGGCTGCTTTTTAGGCCTTGTAATAATGCAATATAAAGTATGTGGTAGTGTGTTCGGTTATAATAAAATTTGGGTCAATCTGATTGTATTCACGTTACAAATATATTTGAAAATTGAAATGTTATAACTTCTATCGTGATTTATAAGTTACGGTAAACTATAACGACAAACTAATGTATTCACGTTACAAATATATAACCGAACTAACCGAATAACCCGAAAACAACTATAACGACAAACTAATGTATTCACGTTACAAATATATTTGAAAATTGAAATGTTATAACTTCTATCGTGATTTATAAGTTACGGTAAACTGTAAGTAAAGATAATTTATGATTTACTTTTTTAGTGTCTACCATATATACATCATACATTTTCGTTATCCGTTTAATGCAACATTCACTTCTTACCGAAAGAAATGCAATTTGGTGCATTAAACGGCTAAAAAATCCGTTGTTTAACGATGTACTACCTATAAAAAATTCAGATATTTTACGAAAAATTAATCAAGACTACATGCATAATTTTTTGAAACCGGATGCATTTATAAACAAATCAATTTTTTTAACAAAATTAACACTACAAGACAAAAATTCATGGATGTCCGAGACCCACCCTGGTTTGTCTCGCATGTTAGTTTTGATTAGTTTTTTTTAAAGCTTGAGGCTAGTTGACTAAACACATGTGAAAACCCACATAATGTGTTGGTTGTTATACCAGACGATGTGCTGTTTGTTTTAGGGAAAAGCTATTTCCATGAAATTACTATTTTGGGCATGTAACCTTATTTGCTTTTTTAACTTTGCTTACACTACTAATTGTGAGACACAAAAACATATATTGTACTCCCTCCGTCCCTAAATAAGTGTCCATTATTGACTTTCGAAGTCAATATTCTTCAACTTTGACCTTAAATTATTTTGTTTGTGTTATATAATACTTGATGAAAATCATACCAATGAAAATACATTTAAAATTCAATTCATTCACATATTTTGCATCAAGTATAATAAAGGTCAAAGTTGAAGAAAAATGACTTTGAAAGTCAATAGTGAACATTTATTTAAGGACGGAGGGAGTATAACACATCAAAAATTAAGAAAGCACGTACAACTTGGTGTTGTCGTGCTCTTGATATTATAATATATAATAGTCAAGTCTCGTGTCTCACAAATTAGAAGGTTGAAGAACTTCACTCGACTTGTTAACATTGTTATGTAAAAATGTTATTCATAACTAGAATGTTACCCGCGTAAAGCAGCGTTTTCGAGGCATTAAAAGTAAAAAAAACTAAAAATTAATTAAAATATATCAAAATATTAAACAGTAAAAAAAACGGAGCAAAAACTGATAAAACACTATGTTGTACCGTAAACTGGGGGACACAAAGACGATAAAAGTACGAAACATGTACTTATTTTATGTGTCGGGTACCAATAGTAGCACCCAACTTTGAAAACATAAAACTACCTAAAGCATAGCAAAAGCAGTTCATATTTATCGGTAAAAACAAAAAGTAAATGTTTGTTCTCTCTCTTTCACACATTCATTTTTTACTTTCTTTCTCATGTATTTTTCTTATCTCTTTTAAACTCATCCATCACTGCCATATAATCCGGCCACCATCGCTACAATCACCATACCTCTGGCCAAACCACCACTTTTAAGCCGTCGAAACTTCAGCCGTCACCGTACCTCTGAGGCTCCAACTTTAGCCGTACCCCTTAGACTTTATATCCGGTTATATAGTCTCATATTAGTCATGATATTATTTTACTATCAAGCCCATTCATCATACCCATACTAAACCAATAACACCAACCCAATAGCTAAGCATTTTTGGCCCAATTTCAGTAAGTCTAGCCCATCACCATCTAATACCTAGCCCACTCCAAAAGTAACTCCCTATAATTAGGGCATTGCAACCCTAATTTCATTTTCACCCGACCCTAACATTTGATCCACTCTCGATACTAATCACACCTTATCACTCCACAAAAGATAAAACGCAACCACCATCTCTAAAAGTTATCCCATTCAGTTTCATTCCCTTCAAACAAAACACTCACTAACGCAGGCACATGAGCTCATACAAGTTCGTCTTTAAGATAGTCTCGCCACCGTACCTCTGCAACCGTACCCCCGCCACAACTTTAGCCGCCACCGTCCCTCTGTACCTCACCACACCTCCGGTCAAACCACCATAAATATGCCACCTCTTGTACAATCAATTACCGTACAGCCGCTCGCCTCCGTTAAGGCACCTCAACCATTGCCATTTGAATACGAAGAAAGTGAGTGCGAGAAAAAAGGAGAGGTGAATGTTTTTTTGTTACGTGTGTGGTTCTTATATGTTGGAGGTTCGGCAGTCTGAATCTGAATTTAGCTTCAGAGTTTGGTTCGGAATTAGGCATTGGATATACATCCTTTATAAAGGAGTATAGATTCATTTCTAATAATCATTATCAGCATTTGAAGATGAATTGGACTGAATAAGGGAAGCTGAAAATTGAATGGGCTGTTACAAATGAGTTTGTTACGAATGAATAGGAATGGCAATGTTTGGAGCGGGGTGGCCACCCTCCATCCCCAAACCCGATTAGCAAACCACGCCCAAACCCGCCTCGATCCCCAATGGGGATCTTATTGGAGCGCTCCATTGGGGCAAGATGCTCCCCCAAACCCGCTCCAATCCTCGTTGGGGATCTTATTGGGGCGTCCTTACGAGTGCAATGCTCTACCAAATACACGTTGTTATTCATTTATTATTATTTTTACGCCATATCTTTACAATTACATGCAATATTATGAATAATCTAGAACCCACTAATAATATATTATTAGTAGCCTTCATAAACAAATTTGAAATAAATAATGATAACCATGTTTAAAAAAATTAAAACTTCTTTTAAAAACATTACACAAATGGAGTTTTTTCTAATCACAACTTGCAATTTTACAAAGATACGAAACTACAAAAAATCGATAATATTGGCTTTATTCCATAAATACTAACATAAAAATATATGAATATTTTAGATCAATATGTATATATAGTTTCGGGGCGGGTTGGGGATGTTGTGCCCCGTCCCCGCCCCAAATCCAATAAAAATCCCCGTTAATGCCCCGTAACCCGCCCCGAAACCCGATAAGCATGCCCCGCCCCGCCTCAAAAACTTCGGGTTTTGGATTTCCGCATTGGGTTCGGTTTTTTTTTTTGCCATCCCTACGAATGAATGTCCATGTGCTTGTCTTATAACAGTATGATGAGTGCTTGGCTGTAGCTTCAGACACAGGGAAACTGATACTGAAAATTCAGATTCAGACTTTTCATAACAAAGCAACTCTAATTGTCTGAAAATTCAGACTTTCTAATAAAGGAAAATCTCAAATGCTTTATAATGTAGTATAGATAAGAAAATATATTTAAAGCAAAAACTAATTTTATTTAGAATTTAAAATTTTTAAAAATAAATAATGTTTAATCTCCAAAATACTCGTTCAAAACTTTTACTTTCAACTTAAAAATTCAAAATACGGTGCCTTAAAACTATTTTTAAACCTATATAAATGACAAGTTAAAAAATACTTGCATTAATATTGTGCCAAATATACCCCTATAGTTTATCAGTGTTATGTTCAAAAAAGTTTATCAGTGTTAATCTTAATGGTTTGAAATTTTAGATTTTTGTTTGATATCTTACAAAAAAAATGATTCACTTATGTCTAAAGAAAAAATTGTCATATGTTGCATGCCTTATGTTGTTAGAACCGTATATGATTAAAAAAATACTTTCAATTTCAGTTTCACTAGAGATTTTTACACGTATTATGATAAATTTTAAAAATTATTCTTTTACTTGAATTATCGCATGTTACAAAAAATTTCAATCAAACTTGGATCATTCTACATTATATGCATAACCGTTACATAAAACACATAACAAGAATATCACAACAATAAATATGTGCCGCTGCAAAATCAAATTTCTAAGAATGTGGTGGCTGCGGTTACAGATTTTTTCGTGACTAGTACGTTTCCTCGAGGATGTGACTCCTCTTTTATTACTTTAATCTCATATGTTCAAGATGCTTAAGTTCACTACAACAAAACTGGCCTAATGTAACCGTTCAAATACGATGCAAATCCGTTGCAAAAGGCGATTTACAACCGAAATGCAACGGATTTTGACTATTGCAAAAAGGCTCCATGCAAATTTAATTTGCAACCGAATTGCAACAAGCTGAAAACTTTTTGTAACCGTTTTGCAACGAACGATAATTCGTTGGAACTAAAGACTCTCTTTGCAACGAAGACCTTTTCCCACAATTTTGCAACATGTATTTTTTACATCCACTTGATTTGCAACGGTTATATTTTGCTACGGGTTTTGCAATGGTAACTTTTACAACCGCAACATTTGTCAAGTAAATAAGCAATATATTTCCGAGGCTATGTATGATAAACTTTTATCGACTGATATCAAAATTGATTAGCAGCATATTTCCTAGCGATTTCATACCAAATTCCTTAAAAATAGCCAAACCAAATTCAAAAAAATAATAAATAGAAATTGATAAAATTGTGATTACAATATATAATGCCTAATATTTTATATACAACAAAATCATTCGAACAATAAAAATAGAATCGACCAAGATTTAAGACTATACAAATGCTTACAAGACTGAAAACATTCAAATTTGATCAAATCTAAAAAATCTCCAAAATGCTATAAGATCTAAAAACTCAAAGCTTATAACGACATCCATAGAACCACACTTTCGATCAAAGTTGAAGTGCCTTAGCTTCCTACGTTAATGCTAGATTTTGACTAATAGATCGGGTTTCGATATCTCAGATCTTATAAGTGAAGTTCAACCGTCTCGTTGTTTCTAATTGTCAAATTCTGGATGGGCCGTTCATTCTAAACGAGATCTTTTCTTGGTGTAAAGGTAGAAAGGTAAAAGCTATGATTTTTAAAGTAGATCTTGAAAAGACTTTTGATTTCGTTAGATGAGATTATTTAGATGATGTTCTAAAGTCGTTTGGTTTTGGCCACAAATGGTGTGGTTGGATTAATGGCTACCTCAATTCTGCCATGGTTTCGGTTCTCGTCAATGGTAGCGCTACTTCTGAGTTTCATTCTTGTAAAGGTTTAAAACAAGGAGACCCCATTTCTCCTTTTCTGATGATGGAAAGCTTACATCTTTCTTTCAAAAAAGTGTTGAATGCATGTCTTTACAAAGGTATTTCTATCAATGTTTTTTTGATGATTTCTCATCTTTTCTGAGCCAATGATATTGTCTTTGTAGGTGAATGGGATCCTTTTAATATCAACACTATTGTGCATGTGTTGAAGTGTTTTTATATGGCTTCATGTTTCCAGATTAATCTCCATAAAAGTAAGTTGATGGGTATTGGCACTAGCCCTACTAAGGTCGAAGAAGCAACTTGTGTTATGGGTTGCTCTAGTTTCACAGCTCCTTTTAATTATCTTGAAGTTAAAATAGGAGTAGCTATGTCGAAAATCAATTCTTGGGACGAAACTACTTTTAAATTTTCTTCTCGATTATCTAAATGAAAGCTTAAAACTCTTTTAATAGACGGTCGTCTCATTTTACTTAAATCGATTTTTAGCCCTATTCCTCTTTATCATATGTCAATTTACAAAGTTCCAATGGGAGTGCTAAATAAAATGGAATTGATTTGCATAAACTTCTTCAATGGTGTCGAAGGGTCGGATAGGAAAATGTCGTGGATTTGTTGGACAATGGTTTTGGCTTCTAAGAATAAAGAAGGTCTCAGGGTGTCTAGTTCCTTTGCACTTAACTGTGCTCTTTCATTCAAATGGGTTTGGCTCTTCATTGCTCAAGGATCTTCTTTATGATCTAGATTCATAAAGGTCATTCATTGTGTTAAGGGTGCTCTTGCTAAAGTAACTCTCGCCAAGACGTTCTTTCTTGTTAGATATCATCTGTGAATATCAACTGCTTATAAACAAAGGTATTGATCTTTTTGCTCTTGTTAGAAAAAAAATGAGAAATGGTGAGGATTCCTTGTTTTGGGACAATTTATGGCTAGTCGAAGAAGTGTTGAAGGTTCAATATCCTCGTCTTTACGCTTTGGAGTTGTGCAAAGACATTAGTGTTGCCGAGAAGATGAGGCACTCTTCGTTATTTGAGTTTTCATTATTCGCTCGTCCTCCAGGGAAGAAGCAGCAGAGTAAATCCTGCAATAGGCCATCAATCATCACGTCATCTTCATATGCTAGAATATTGTGGATGTATTCTCCGATCTATATGCAAAATGTTGGATGTTTGGCCTTTGGGAGGCTTCGAGTAGAGTTCTATGGAAATCTAGTTCAAGAGCTCTTATCGAGGATTCATTTTTTACCACAAGGGAGCATTGACCTTGTTGTATTTACAAAAACCTAACACTTATAAATTAATTTATCACTATACTAGAATGTTTATATAGAATGTTTACTTCCATTTTAAGTATCATTTCACCAACAATAATATAAAATTCGAATTACATATATCTTTGTAATATTCCATAAATCATAAAAATGAACCTAAGTGGTGTTTAACATATATAACAAGTATGTACACATAAGATAATGAATGAATGGAAATGAAATACTTAAATTAGACCTTATAGAAGAGATGTGGAATGATGAACACAAGATAAAAACCCTAGCCAAACTTCCAAATCCAAAACCCTAGCCAAGCTTCCAAATCCAAAACCCTAATCTAGAAAACCCTAAATATGTTTTCTTGATTAATCTTTGTTAAACCCAAATCCAAGCTTGAAATACCCTTGAGTAACCTTAGATATGCTTAGAATGAACCCTTGTATGCTTGGAATACCTTGGAATGAAAAATAAAATGAAACCCTAGCCTAAAATTTTGAAGCCGTGGGTTTTGTTGAATATAGAGAGAGTTTGAGTGATTTATTTTGCTTGAATGAGTTGTAAGTGTAAGATATTATCTACCTTGGACTTGCTATATATAGTAGGAGTTAGTGTGTAGTAACCTTAAACTAACCAAGGTTATGAGGTGGGGTTAAGGGTACAATGTGTAAGTGCTCTCCTCCTCCCTAGGAGGAGGGAGACGCCTAATGTGAGGAGGGGGAGGGTACATTGACTTGACAATTACTAGAAACTTGTATCCAAGAGTACTTTGTTGAGTTAGTTAAATAAAAAGTAAAGTTTAAGATTGGTTTGAGTTTCATCCTAGTGTATCCGGCCTTATGGATTAATAAGTGATAAAATGAATTAAATTTTGGGTATTGGGTATAAAAGTTGGTATTTGTTTGAGTATAGATAGATACAGGTGCTTTCGGGTATGCCTAAATGTAATTTATTGCAAAACATAAGCGTTTTACATAACCAACAAAAATAAAATAGGAAAAGTTATAAATTATACTCTTAATAATCATATAACAATTGCTTGACGTAAACTTTTATTTGTTTGGTGTCCGTTTACGTTGAACGTTGATTTTTAGTTTACGCGATTTAACTATAAGATAATAATTAAAAGCGAACGCGTAAAACTCTAAAAATAAATAATGGAATTAATTGAGTCGGAAAATGACCTGAAATAACGGATTGTTACACTTACACCTCTTGTACTCAAACCACTTCCTAACTCATGGTTTTAGTTAGTTGTTTTCCCTAATACTTTCACTATATAAAGAGGCATAATGCAAGCCTCATTCACACCTTCCATTTGCAAGTAAACTATCAAAATTTTCTCTTTTGTTCCCCCTATTACACCATGGCTCAAAATAGTTTTTTAGGGTTTCTATAACTTTGATTCTTCTCTACAGGTTCCTCCACAAAACGGAGCTTGTCATCCACATGGAGTCCTTCCAACGGAACGACTAATGGTTCGTCAGAATACATTTCTTCAGGTTGGATACATGAAACATATTGTGAACTCTGCTAAACTCTTGAGGAGGCTCACGCTTGTAAGTAATGGTTCCAATCTTTTCCAGCACCTTGAAAGGTCCAACATATATAGGGTTTAACTTCCCCCGTTTGCCAAAATATACAACCCCTTTCCAAGGTGAAACTTTGAGCATAACTTTGTCCCCAACTTAGAACTTCATTGGCTTACGCTTTAAGTTGGCATAACTCTTTTGTCGGTCATGAGCGGCTTGCATTCTCTACTTGATCTGAATGACCTTATCAGTTGTCTCTTGGACCATTTCTGGATAGGTGAGTTGAACTTGCGCGACCTCGGCCCAACAAATATATGAATGACACTTTCGACCGTAAAGTGCCTTGAAAGGTGCAGCCTTGATGCTAGCATGATAACGGTTGTTGTATGAAAACTCAACTAGTGGCAAATGTCTAACCCAACCATTTCCAAAGTCGATCACACAAGCACGTAGCATATTCTCGAGAGTTTGGATACTTCTCTCGCTTTGTCTATCAGTCTGCGGATGGTACGCAGTACTCATATCCAAGTTAGTACCCAAGGCCTTTTGAAGTGATCTCCAAAAATTTGATGCGAATCTAAGGTAACGATCACAAATGATCAAGACAGGTATTCCATGCCTCATGACTACCTCATTCAGGTACATTCTCGCGTAGTTTTTCTCCATGAACCAGTCCTCTCTCATTGTGTAAGGATTACCGACTTTGGTAAGCTGCGGTCAATAATCACACAAATGGTGACCATATCCTTAGCGATGACTTAGTAAGCTTTGTGACAAAAATCCATAGTGATATTGTCCTACTTCCATTGGTATCTCGGGTTGCACCAACAGACCCGATGGCCTTTGGTGTTCAGCTTTGACTTTAGCAAACCGCCTAAAAATTTGTTTAACATAGGTGTGATGTCGAGCCTACATATTGGGCCCCCAATATAGGCTTTTCATGTCCAAGTACATCTTTGTCAAAACATAGATGAGGAGAATTTTGATTTGTGGGACTCGGCATGATCACTTCCTCTAAGTCACTATAACATGGCAAACCAACTCCTATCCGTTTAAGCATAAGGTTCCGTCAGCGCGGGGTTCCAACTTTTCCCTCGGTATATCCTTCCTGATCATACCACCTACATCTTCGTTCTCAAGATTCTCTGGTTTCTGCGCTTCGGCCTGAGCATTCAAGATCTGTTTAGGAAGATCCAAACCAATATTCATCACTAAGGCTCGGAATCTTAATGGTTTAATTCGCTCTTTCCTGCTCAAAGCATCAGCAACAACATTTGCTTTCCCCGGGTGATAACGAATCTCACAATCGTAATCACTGAGCAACTCTAACCAACGTCGTTGCCTCATATTCAACTCCTTTTGGTCAAGTATGTGTTGTAGACTCTTATGATCTGTGAACACCGTACACTTGGTTCCATACAAGTAGTGCCTCCAAATCTTTAGAGCAAACACCACTGCACCAAGTTCCAAATCATGGGTAGTATAATTTTTCTCATGAATCTTCAGCTGTCGTGATGCATAAGCAATCACCTTCTCGTTTTGCATCAATACCGCACCCAATCCTTTATGCGACGCATCGCAATAAACAATGAAGTTCTCAACTCCTTGAGGGAGAGCTAAGATGGGTGCGCTACACAACTTATGCTTCAATGTCTGAAAAGCTGCTTCTTGCTTGTCACCCCATTCAAAGGCGACTTTCTTCTGAGTAAGTTTGGTCATTGGCTTAGCGATTTTTGAAAATCCTTCAATGAATCTTCGGTAGTATCCAGCAAGACCTAAAAATTGACGAATCTCCGTTGGTGTTTTAGGAAATGCCCAATCTTTGATAGATTCGATCTTGGCAGGATCCACGTAAATGCCTTGACAGTCAATCACATGACCGATAAATTGTACCTTAGGAATCCAAAATTTACATTTTGAGAATTTAGCGTACAACTCCTCTTTCTTAAGTAGCTCCAGGATTAACCTAAGATGCTCTTCATGTTCCTTCTCATCCTTTGAATAAATAAGTATATCGTCGATAAAGACTATTATGAACTTATCCAAGTATGGTTTGCACACTCGGTTCATGAGGTCCATGAATACTCAGGTGCATTCGTCAAACCAAACGGCATCACTTGGAACTCGTAATGACCATACCGAGTCCTAAATGCCGTCTTAGCCGTTCTTCAAAATATCTATTCACGTACTCGAATCTTATGATAACCCCTATCGGCAAGGTCTATCTCGAATAAACACTGGATCCTTGTAGTTGATTAAACAAATCATCAATCCCTAGGAGAGGATAACGATTCTTCACAGTCAGCTTATTCAATTCCCGGTACTCAATGCACATCCGGAATGATCCGTCCTTCTTTATGACAAACAAGACCGGAGCTCCCCAATGTGAGGAACTGGGCCTTATAAAGCCCTTGTCAGATAGTTCTTGCAGTTGCTCCGACAACTCATTCATTTTGGAAGGAGCTAATCGATAAGGTGCTCGTGCTACAGGTGCAGCACCAGGCATCAAATCGATTTAGAATTCCACTTGTCGAGTCGGTGGAAGACCCGACAAATCTTCAAGAAATATTTCAGGAAAATCTCGATTGATTGGTACGTCCTCAAGTCGCTTCTCCCCTGACTTGTCTCTGGTCTCCTTGGTAGTAACATGTGCCAAAAATACATTATGTCCTTTCAACAAATACTTATGGGTTTTGGTGCACGAAATGATGTTCAAACAAGTCCCGTTTCCCTGATTACTTCCGTCACCATAAACAATTAAGGTTTCATTTCCCTAGGGAATACGAACGATCTTCTCGGCACAATCAATGAGAGCATGGTACTTTGACAACCAGTCCATACTGATTATGACGTCGAAGCTACCAAGTTCTACGGGCATTAAGTTGATGTTGAATGGATGGTCTAAGAAGTTTAATGTACAACCCCGGATGATAGTGTTTATCCCAATTATTTTCCCGTCGGCTAGTTCAACATCATAATAATGGTCTAATGTAGTTGGTGTGATATCAATTAGGGAACTAAATGTAGTAGATATAAAACTTCTATCGGCACCAGTATCAAATAAGATAGAAGCATAGCGGTCGTTTAGAAGGAACGTACCCGTAACGACGTTGGAGTCCGGGTTTGTTCCCGCATTGCCCACCACATAAACCTTGGCTGGTGCATTGCCATTCCCACGTTGATTACCACGGTTTCCATTCTTCAACTTTTTGGCAGTCTTTTTGAAGTGCCCTCTGAACCACTCCACACTCATAGCAAGTGACAACATTCTGAGTTGTCCCGAAGTTTCCACGATTGTTATTATTACCATTGGGACCAGAACTCCTACGGTCACGAGCCAGATGACTGATCTTCTTGCACTTATTACACCTGGAGACTTGGACCTCTTGTGGTGATAGTTGCATTTGGTACAAAAGGGCAATGATCCGGTGTACTCCCTCTTTTCACCAGGCCCAGCAGTGTAAGCCCTCCTAGTGTTTTGTCTCTTGTTTTGTTGTTGGTGCCTGATTGTTTCCAGCATTAAACTCCAACTTCCTCTTCTGCTCAGCTTGCCTTTCAGTAATAGTGAGGACTTTTTGATCCATTAATTCATGGCATCCTCAGTTGCTTTCTTCCCTCGTTCGGGTTGATATGACATGACATTTTTCCCGAAATATATCAGGAAGCCCCAACATAATTTATGATCTTCCTTGATTCTAGTGGGGAGACATCCTTCCACACATCACGTGCATAGCTCTGAAAGAGACGAGTGTAACTTGCGACTTAGTACCTTTTTACTTTTAGGTTTCAGAGCTCTAATTCTTCTACTCTTGATTTCACCCTTTGGGCAGTATTTGACTGTCATCATCTTCTTTAGTGCGTTCTAGTCCATAGCATAAACAACATCTTGAGTGACAGTCTTTATGTGGGAGTTCTACCATGTTAGAGCATTTCGAAGGAAAGTACATGTAGCAAACTTAACTTGGTTCTCCACAGCACAGTTGCTGATATGAAACACTGATTCCATCTTCTCGAACCATTGTGACAGCACAACCACTCCTTCAGTACCCTTAAAAGTAAGGGGCTTGCAATTCAGAAAATCCTTGTACGTACTCTCACGGGGAGTGCGTGCAGTTCCTTTAATTCCAGTGTCAGAATTATGGCTTTCGTCGCCATGACCATTAGTGTTATTTCGTAGAGTTTCATGGTTAGCAAGTGCCGCAGACACTTTTGCTTCGATTAGTTGCTTAAAAATGCAGTGTATATGGGGCAGCAGCTCTTTGCAGAGCAGCAACAACCTTGCTAATTGTAGCAGAGGTTCTTCTTGGCGGCATTTGATCTAAATCACAACATATATAAAACACGCGAGTTTTTCATAAAATCACAACATGACATGGGTACAACATATATATAACAAGATCACATCACAGTGTGATTACATAACAGACTAGGATCACAACACATACAGAATGAAGATCGACATAACTTAATTACAACACATTATATATAACAAAGATCAATACACAGTGATTATATAGACATGACTGGGATCACAATACAACTAAAGAATTGGATCGTCATGACACTAATACAACACATCATATATAACTGGGGAAAACATACATGCTTGTCTGATACAAAGAAAATGAAATAATACAAAGCCTTACTGCGTGCTAGCTTGGGTATAAACCCATACTTACTTACCGGGCTAACATAATGATAGCTATGAATTCGACATATAAATGTAAAAAACCTAGGCACGGAAGACAGAACTACCAGCCCATGTCGATCTCTCGCACTGAAGTGCATGATCTGTCCCCCTGATAGAGCCGCTGACAACTGTCCCTGTAGTGATGAAACCTGTGCAATCAATGTCGTCATCAGTGACTCCTGTGAGGCGATATGGTAATCCTACATCTTGGTATGAGTCCTATATGCTTGCAGTTCATAGTGAACTTCCGAACTCAACCCAACGGAATATGCCCAAGCCTCTCGAGAAATGAGGGCCTCCCGATCCAACAGTCGTGTAGTCTCATAGTGAAACTGTCTATCCTCGACCAATCTATCAACTCTTTGAAATAACTGAGTCTGCATATCCTGAGTATCCTCTATCACAACATAAATATCTTGTGTGTCCTGCTCCTGAACCGTAGCAAGCTCGGTCACTTTAGCATTGACCCCCTCGAGGGTCGTTGATGCTACCTCCTCAACAGCCTATGTCGATCCTACCCAAACATCCCTAATGCCATAGTCGACCTCCTCGGCTCTCTGACGTCTGATCTCGGCATCCATAGTGCCGATAAACCTATAGTCTGCTCTATGACCTCTAGTAGGTCTAGGGGCAGCAGTCGAACTCTCCCCCACCTCATACCTCGATGTGGGAGCAGTCGGACATAACCTCTTACGAGGTGGTAACTCGGCCTCGGGAATGTCCTCCCTTTTAGGTCGGAACTAGGTCGGTGGTCATGAATAGTGAGGTGGTAGTTGCTGGTAGTGGGAGATGATGGCAATGGTAATGATGTGGGTTTCATGTGGTGGTAACAGGTGGTGATATGGTGGCATCGGTTGGTTGTGGGTGCGTGGAGGGAAAATCTGAGGTAGTGGAAGTGACCAAGGTGATAGTGGAGATGATGGTAGTGATGGTGGTGTAGGTGCGGCAGCATACCTAGCAATACGTGCCTCCATGGATGGTGACATAGGTGGCTCAAGTCTGACAGTCTTTCTTGCCCTATGGAGACGTGTCTGAGCAAAGGGGACCTTAGTCTGAGGTGTCTGGTGTAGGGTGCAGACTCATAATCACAAATGTCCTCTGTATCCCCAGTCTGATGGGTACCTGGTCAACAAACAGGTACAACAGAGAGTTCGGCTGGCTAGGTGATCCTCCTCTCTCGTCATCATCTCGTCCTCAATGGGCCTCCTCATCCTCGTATCAGTCCATCATCGTCGTAGCCAGTGTATACGGTAGGGAGCATTAGCACCATCCCTCCATCCAGCAGGATAGTACGGCATGATCCTCCTCTGGGTCTCCCGGGTCAGAGTTTGCCAACATAGCCTTGGTGACAAGGCGGTAGGTGACGGCTAAAATCTAGCAGGTTAGTTAGAGGCTTGCGGTCCTCTAAGGGTGCTCAGCATCGGCTGGCACTAGTACTCGGGGTTATTTGGTCAAGTACGGTATGGTACCTCAACAGGTGAAGGTGGGTGCTCAGGACCGGGCACATAATCGGGAGACGGTGGGTGCTCAGGTTCTGGCACATCGTTCTGGACGATGGCGGGGGCTCACCGGCATCAATAGAGACGTCCATCGCATCCTGTATACGTTGATCGTGGAGAGAACCTAATCAGACAGCTCCTCATCAGCTCCCCTGAAGCTCTCCCTGCTCGGAATTCTGTGTTGAAGATGTGTAGTGATGTGGATGAAAAAGACATGACAGGATCTGTAACACTCAAACAGAGTTTACATTAGTACATATATAAGACCCATAATAATATACTTAATATTTATACAATACGTATAGTGCAACCATGCAACATCTTGTATAACCCCCATAATAATGCAACAAGTTAGATGTTATGAATGAATGTCTCATGAATCTTTGTATGGTGTAATGTTTAATAGGTTATAGTCCAAGTAAAAACATTTGATCGGTTCTCTATAACCTTGGCTCTGATACCAATGTAACACCCCCAAATTGGGTCGCTAGCAAGAATAATGAGGTCCGAGAGCGTTACTTCATAGATCAATAGCACAAGTTATGAGAACGACCTCTAACAGAGTCGTTTAAAATACGATACATTGGATTTATTAAAATTATTTTATACAAACGCAACCGGCTTAATTGTTCAAACATATGATGACAAAGATTTAGATCATAACAAAAATTCCAGATGTAATGACTCCATATCTTTTATGCTATGACTCCCACAAAAGAGTATCCCATTACTATCCTTAGCAATGTGACTCATTGACCTGAGGGAAAACAATGCTTTAAAACGGTCAACATAAAGTTGGTGAATTCATAGGTTTATGTAAATATAATGTAGGACGCAAGATTTCCAAGTGTATTGATTAATGACAACAGATGCATACCATCACAAAGTGTACATTACGTTTCCACTAAGCTCATGACATGAAGGCTCGACATGTATGAATTGCAATATAAATTGCCAACATTGCCCTTGATGATATTCTAACCCGCAACATCTCAAATCCGACATGGTATACGTACGTTGTCCGGCAAACCGGCACAATGAGTGCTACTCACCCGAACGGGGATGTCAATCACAAATAGATTTATTTATAACATTCGCGCTCGCACAAAGTAATTGACAGTTCATGATAATGGGCACAGTGGATTATCGCTACTTAGGCAAACACGTAATCATGATAAAATGTATACTTGCGTTCAATTTGTAAAACAATGCATGTTTCTCACCTCAAAAGTTGTAAATCATTGATATAGTAAAACATAGGGCTATGAACTCACCTTAGTGAATTGTGTTGATAATATGAATCAAGTGAGTGAGTCGACAAGCGAAATCCGAACGCAACCTAATTAAATGTAGGTCGTATGAGTACAATGTACTTAATAGTACTACATCACAAGTTATATAGTTACATCACCACCTAATAGTCCTTGTTTAGTTTTAAATGTCAAAATAATGTTTAAACCGTACTTTATTGGATAAAGGTGTTTGTATTTGTATTCGTAAATAAGTGTGGTTTTGTCTCCCATTGATTGCTTGTTATATAATACTGTTTTAATATTATTATTAATATATCATGATATTATATAATTGGTTTAATTGTTTTTATGAAATAATGCACAAAAGTAAAGATAGTGCATCGGTTTTATAAACCTCGTATCTTTATCGTTTTAACTCCGTTTCAAGTGTTTCTTATGTCCACGGTTTCGTATTAAGAAAATATATCAAAATATTATATTTATAATATTTTATCGCCTTGTATGAACAGTTGTGTCTAATCTGTTTTCTTTAAAATTTTATAAAACTTCTTTAAAATAATTAATCGGTGTAACTTTCAAAATGTCATACTTACTCTTATTTAATTACGTTACGCTTGTTTCTTTATATGTATGGCTTCGTATTTGAAAAGTCTATTCAAATTTTTATATAGTTATAACTATGTGTTGGTTACTGTTCTTATGAACAGAAACGGTAAGTAAAGTTTATAAAATAATTTTTATACATTTAATTATTGAAATCGTTTATCTTTAATTGTATCTGTTCGTTTTTAATTCGGTTTTTAGTGATTATTATGTCCAGTCTTCGTAATTAAAAGCTTATTTATGAAAATTATTTCTCCAAGTATATGTCGTGTATCAGTAACCTATTTTATAAATTTATTTTATAAAAATACTTTTTAACTTAAACTTGTAAATAACGTATCATCTTCATTTTAAATTCGTTTTTCGAGTTTCTTACGTTCTTGGATTCCTTATGAAAAGTAATATGTTTATAAAATATATATTTTTATATATCAGATCTGTAACAGTAGGCATTTGTATAAAATAACTTTTATAATATCACATTTATACGTTTAATTAACGTAAACTTGCAAATGTCATATCTTCTTCGTTATGAATCCGTTTTTCAAGTTCTTTACATGCCTACGATCCTTGTAATATGTACTATTTTAATAAAATATAAAATGTATAAGTTAAAAGTCGAATTCAAACAGTAGGTTATAAAATTAATTAGGGTTTTGTGATTAATAAAAAAAGTTTTATAATTCCTTTTATTTAGAATTTTTGCATCATTCTTTCACCAAGTGTTATACCATATTTCTCACATATATTAAGTCTTATAAATGTCCACAATACTTGTCCAAAAAAAATTATGTCCTACTGGATGTTAGTATAATTAAACTTGTAATAAAAAACTTCAATTACAAACTAATTTACAAACTAAACTTATAAATTAATTTACACTTATATGAAGTTACTTCCATTTTAAGTATCATTTCACCAACAATAATATAAAATTCGAATTACATATATCTTTGTAATATTTCATAAATCATAAAAATGAACCTAAGTGGTGTTTAACATATATAACAAGTATGTACACATAAGATAATGAATGAATGGAAATGAAATACTTAAATTAGACCTTATAGAAGAGAGAAGTGTAGAGGATTGATGAACACAAGCTTATACTTAAGCTTGAACCTAATAAAGTAAACCCAAGATTAAAACCCTAATGAAACCATAATTTTTTTCTTGCTTCAAATCCTTGCTAATACCAAAACCCAAGCTTCCAAAACACCTTGAATGATCCTAGATATACTTAAAATGAATGCTTGAACACTTGGAATACTTTAGAATTAAAACAACAAGAAACCCTAATTGATGAAGGGTGAGCCGTGAGTTTGGAGGGTTTTTAAGAGAGCTCTTGTAAATTTTTCTAGTGAACAAGAGAGTGTAGGAGTTTATGAACCCAAGACTTGCTTCTTATAGAAAGTGGTTATGTAGAAACAACCTAAGATCAAACCATAGGATGTGTAGTGGTTTAGGGTACAAGAGCAAAGAGCTCTCCTCCTCCCTATGAGCATACACGGCTGAAATGGTGGAGAAGGTACTCTTGACAAGCCAATTTCTTGTAATATGTGTTTAGGGCACACTTGTGTAAGTATGACTAAAAAGTGTGGGACTTAGTGGGGAGTTTAAGGTTTAATTCTTGTGTATAAGGCTCGGTTCTATGTAGTTAATAAGTGATAAATGAGTTAATTTTTATATATTGGATATAATAGTGGGTATTGGTTTGAGTATAGATAGGTGTAGGTGCTTCCGGGTATGCCTAAATGTAATTTATTGCGAAACATAAACGTTTTACGTAACCAATAAAAATAAATTATGAAAAGTTATAAATTAGACTCTTAATAATCATACAACACTTGCTTGATGTAAACTTTAACTTGTTTGGTGTCCGTTTACGTTGAACGTTGATTTTTAGTTTACGCGATTTAACTATAAAATAATAATTAAAAGCGAACGCGTAAAACTCTAAAAATAAATAATGATAATAATTGAGTCGGGAAATGACCTGAAATAACGGATTGTTACAACTTTCTCACACTAGAAAAATAAACATGCAATCTCTTTTCCTCTCTTCTCTCTTGTTCGAACACCAAAACACACACACAAATCCATATATTTTCAATCTTTGATCTAAACCATTTGAAGATAAAGTGTTCGGGTTGATATTCTGGTAGTTTATAAACAACGTTTGGGTTGTTTTAGTCTCTAATCATCCTCTAATATTTCATATTCTTGTAAGTTATCAAATCCTCATAAATCTTGTATTTTTATGTTCATCTTGATATATATT